>QEOT01004971.1:180775-194685 GCA_003123785.1 Pterocarya stenoptera
GTTTAGTGTTGCAGCGGCCTGTCAGAGGCAGTTACAATCAATTTCTTTGATTTGTGTACACCCCTAGTGAAAATTCATGTAGCTCTTTGCAAAATGGCAAAAACTTACGCATTATTTTGCATTTGCAGCTAATCCTTCTAGAAAATACTGAATGTTTAGCAAATATTATAAATTTTTTATACTTTTTTATTTAGAATTTAAACTTAGGTGGAAATTTAAGTGATCCAAAATTCATCAATATATAGTTCATTAATTTACATTATTTTTTCATTTTAAATTTTATTATTCTCAATCACATCTGTCATATTTGAAAAATACTATTTATATCAAAATGGCCAAGTGGTACATTAGAGAATTGGTATATTATGGATAGATACGTTATAAGTTTTTTTTTTTTTAATTATTATTTTTCATCTTCTCATGATATGATTTAAATGATTGACAAATAAATGAAAACAATAAATATTTTCAAATCATTTGAAACCACAAAAGATGATTGTTAAACTACTGAAAAAAAAATAGATGATAGTTAAAAAGGGGCTAATAGCATTTCTCATTGCCTTTAAAGTAAAATATGAATTTCTATTTTGTCACTAATGATAAAATGTTGTAAAGTTATAAGATATGATATAAATAATTTATTTTTTCAAAATTAAGTAACTAGTGAAAAATTAGAATTTGTTTGAAAAATAAATGGACAACTTGTGATAAAAAAAATAAAAAAATAAAAAGTTCAAACTTTCAATTTAAGAAAGGAATATGAATTATATGTACATAAAAAATAAATAAAAATTATAGTAAGGAAGTATAGAGATCTTTAACATTCTAAATGGTGGTAGTTTCCGATGTTCAAAAGCACTGCTAATAATTTGGTCGCTTTTAGGGTTGTAAATGAATAATCTGTTTGATAGCTCATTCGGTACTCACTTGATTAAACTCAAATCGAACTCGATTCATGAAAAAAAAAAAATTGTTTACCCTTGAAAGTAGATACCTACTCAATTAGTAAATAACACATACCCGACAAAACTTAACTCGACTCGACTAAAACTTGTTTAGGCCTACTCATATATGCCTGAGTTGACTCATTAACTCGACTCAATTAAAACTCATTCATATATTGATAAATATATATATACATATATATACATATATCTCCTTATACTTAAAAGAACCTATCGATGGATGAACATTAATGAACAGTATTTTTGGTTTGACACTTCCTTCTTCCACTTATGTCCCTCTATACAACCTCAAAACAATTATCTTCCTCACAGCAACCTAAGCACAACACAACCTCACCATAAATCATCACAAAATCACAACTGTCGTTGCCAATCACAAATTTGTACAAAACGAAAGCTAAACACAATCTGTTGAAATTTCTAAAGATTCACAAAAAGAAAATCATATCCATATACATGATCCGACGGCAACCAACAAAGGCTGGGTATGAGTAAAAAATATTCAAACACAAACCAAACCCAAACACAATCTATGAGATGTTGAAATTTCAACAAGTTGAGTAAAAAAATTATACCGATGTACACGAGGACAAACCAAATTATAAATTTATTGGTAATATGTGTAGATCTAAACAACAAAATAAGATATTCCTCATATTTCTGTGCATGGTGGGTGAACATCCTCTGTCGGTACTAAATCATACCCAGTCAGATTTGTATAAAAAAAAACCATTACAAAAAATACCAATCCGATTTTTCTCACACCATTACAAAAAATGCCACTCGGATTTGTACCAAACAAATCTTTTCAAATTTCTAAGGATTCACAAAGAAAATTTCTAACAAAGAAAGCGACAGAGAGAGGAAGAGATGAAAGGAAATCAGAAAAAATTTCGTTTTGAAGACTCTAGACAGAGATATGTTTAGATCTCAAAGAAACAACGCAGATCCAAACAAAATCCCTTCAAATTTGTATAAACTCACTACATATATTACACCCATTTACACTAACATACCGATGTACACCAAAACAAACCAAATTGAAAAACCATCAGTAATATGTGTAGATCTAAGACATCCTTAGACCCATACGTAAAGACTGCCATTTTCATCGTCTATTTTGAAATCAAAGGTTGTTTTCTTTGATTTTCTGCAAGCTTTCGGTTGGTCTTCGTGGAGAATTAAGTGACGCAGTGGAAGGGCTTGGGATGAGTTTGGTCTTCAAGCTTTCGATAAGGAGAGGAGGTTGGAGAGAGAGAGATGTTTGAGAAAAGAGTAGTGATATATTCACAATATATTCTACAACACATTCTACAACAATGTGTTAAAATGAGAGTATTTTAATAAAATGTTATTACTTTTATACATCATTTTACTAAAATACCCCTCACTTTAACATATTGTTGTAGAATATATTGTACAATATGTTGTAGGTAAATCATTTTCCTTTGGATGAAATATGTAATGATATTTACTATTTACTATTTTCTCTACATATCAGGGCTTCAGGTGCTATGTGCAAGAGGGCATACGTGCCTTACACGTAACTCCTCACTAATGTGTATATATAAATATATATATATGTATTAGTTAATGATATGCTAATATTTTTATAATTAAATATATAATATGTAACCTAATTATTTGTATTTATATGTTGAATATACTTCATAGCTATATTTTGTTTGTATAATTGTATTCATATACTAATATGTATGAACTATATATGAAATAAATATATGCTATCATATCATGTGTATGCATTAATAATATATGTAGGCATATAATATATTATTATTATGGACAAATATCAACTAGTTAGATATTAATTAAAATCTTATAATTTAATAAAGATTCTACTTGTTAGTTGTATAAATTTAATATTATATATTTTTTTAATTTTTTTGTATATCTAATTTATTAATAATTAAATCTTATTAATAAATAATTAAATAAATAATCAATTCAAATCGAGCTCAAGCTCGATCTGGCTAGAGCCCGTTTGTAAGATGGATTGGATGGATTGGATTCGAGTTGAGAGTTTAGCTTGACGAACTCAAACAAAAAAAGTAAATAAAATTTTCGAAGTCGGATTCGAATATTTTGAGTCGAGCCTATTTGGCAAGGCAAAGGTATGCTTGGCTCGATTACAGCCCTGAATCGCTTTATTACCCACCGGGCTCGACGTACGGCCACCCCTTCCGAAGACGCTCATCAACATCAGCTCTGTAGATGCTCACATGGCCGTCTCCTTTCTTCGTTTCCCGCTCTCTCCATTTCTCATAAAAAACCCCAACCCAACAAAAAATTCCTGGCTTTTCAGAATCCCAACACTCCCCCTTTTACCCTACTGCTCCTGCTCCTCTTCCTCTTCCTCTTCTTCATCTCCATCCTTCACTCACAAATGGGAACCTTTCCGGAAAAAGAAGGTCGTCTTGCGGGTCGGATATGTGGGAACCGCTTACCGAGGTTACTTCCTTTATATTCTCTTTCTTTGAAACTTTTCCTCCTAACATGTTAATTTGATTTATACATTGGACGTTTCTGCTATATGTCTTTCAGGTCTACAAATGCAACGAGATGAACACTCATTATCCAGTAAGAGACTTCATTTCTTTTCAGTTTTCTAGTTTGTAATTGCTTAATATTCTACTGAGCAATATATGTATACATTGGCAATAATAATATAAGTTATTTTAATGACATTTTCTATGCACTACATATGCTACTTCAATTGGCTCCAACTAGCGGGGAGGGGCTCTTTCTAAATAGGTGTTACAATCTTTGTCATGTAGCTATCGAAGAAGAATTGGAGATGGCCATTTTTAAGGCCGGTGGGATCCGTGATAGTAATTATGGGAATCTCCAGAAAATCTCATGGGCGAGAAGTAGCCGTACCGATAAAGGAGTAAGTAACTTATGTTAACTAGTTTCTGCTGACTAGTTTGTTTTGCATTGTATTTATAATTTTCCTGTGTGCGACACGAGGTTCTGGTTTATAATTTTTTGGATATTTGTGGTGATTCGTATGTTTTAGGTTCACTCGTTGGCAACAACCATATCTTTGAAAATGGAAATTCCTGAAAATGCATGGAAAGAAGACCCTTATGGCATGGCTCTTGGAAATCACATCAACTATTATCTTCCTAAAAATATTAAAGTCTTTAGCATTTTACCCTCACAGAGGTGAGACCCTGAATTTTGTTGTTTTTCCTCCTAATGGGAAATCCAATGGATGGTAATACCAACAATGGAAGATTTCTGGTATCTTGATGATGGAGAAGAATATGAGCATGTGCTGCTTTTACTTGAAAAAATCACTTTGTTTGACTTATTGCAGATATGAATTGGGTAAGCATATATAATGAATGAATTAATGATTTCCTCATCAGACTTGCTTTAGGCTACTAATTGATCGCAAACTAGCCAAATTGAGTCGATTACATTTTTGCAACTATTAAAAAAAATTGCAATTCTCATCGTGCCTTATTTAAAATGGGAGAAAGAGAGTTCGTTTAGTGAAGAAAAAGAAAAGAGTTTCGCAAACATCATTATAGTTCATTATTAGATGAAGGCCAAATTGTTGACTTGTTATTGTTGAGGCCTTTGGAATGTTGTCTGTATAGTTAGAGTTGCATTTCTCATTGTTTGTGGAAAGAATAGAAACAGTTTTGATTAACCTGAAGTCTGTGATTTATTGAGTTACTCATGACATGAAGTTTGGTTTCACACCTCTGTTCTACTCCCATTTTGCATTCTAATCTGGTTTGGTTCACTTGTTTCTGTATTATAGGAGCTTTGATCCTAGAAGGGAGTGTAATCTCCGGAAGTATTCTTATCTCATTCCCGCTGAAATTATTGGAATTAAAAGTTACTTCAGCACATCTGAAGTTGATCATCATCTGTTAGACTTCAATCATATATTAAATGCTTTTGAGGTGTGGTACATTTGTCATTTCTTTCTTCTCTCCTCTAGTAGTGTAAATTTGTCATTTCTCCACTGGTTGTGGAGTGTATGTTATCTTTGCATGATCTTTTATTGACTCAATCTGGTCTCGGGCTCCCAATTTATTTGCTACACTCTACATCCTGCTCATAGGCAAGTTAATGTGCTTTTAACTTAGTTTCAGATCCTCTCATATGAATGACCTGGTGTTAATACTTTTGGATGGTGAAAATAAGCTATGATGAATGGGAGGAAGAAAATGTCAATGGTCTTCTATTAAGTAATATTGAATATTTCTTCATATGAGAATTCTCTAAGCCTTCTTTTAGGACCAGCTCAGAAGGCTGATTCTGTATGATTTATTATGATCCTCTCTATCAGGCCTTTATGAAGAATAGTCTATGGTGATTATGGTCTATAGATACCGTCTATTTTTCCATTTGCTAGGGGTTCCATGTGCTAGAGGAGCTTCGAGCCTTATTTTTCCATACCTTATTTCTTTGGGCTATAGCTGTAGACTTTAATGACCTAAATGTACATGATTTTCTTGTTTCTTCTTTAGCGACTTAGATAGGTCTTATCTCTTGTATACCTTCTTGTGTACTTGGGCTATGCTCATTCTTATTAATACTACTGTTTACTTATAAAAAAAAAAAAAACTTGTACACCAATTTTTATATTTTAGGAATGCCATTTGTAGGGAGAACATCCTTTCCACAATTATACAGTACGGTCCAAGTACAGGGAACAGTTTCGTACCAAACAATCACTTGGAACTGGCAATGTCCCTTCAAGAGCAAACTCATCCAGTGAGGCATCAATCTCTGAGTGCGAAGAAAGTGATGCAGAAGAAGATTTTGGGATTGATGGAGCGACTACGTTACTTGTTGAGAGGATGAGCAAAAATTCTTCAGAACCCAGCAGTTCTCATGAATGTTTATCTGACACTGGTGATAAGCATGAAAATGGTCAGAAGACTCACACTACCAATTTCGTTGTCCGTGCAAGATGGCTGCATGAACCTGATAAGATTGACAGGATAGGTGCTTCCCACTTCAGAAAGATTATTCACTGTTCTTGCGGAAAACTGGAGAAATCACTTGGATTTCCATATGTTGAGCTTTCTATATGGGGAGAATCTTTCATGCTACATCAAGTAAGTCTTTGCAATATAATCAAGGGCAATAGTGTATTTGTTTTCGATACATTTTTACATGCCATTCGGTCATTATTTAACAGAAGAATTTGAAGTCTGTTAGCAATGATAGTTTCGTTTTGTTTTTTTAGTTAAATAAAACAAAACTTTAAAAACAAAAATATCGTTGCTAACAGACTCATCATCTCTTTCCTTAGGTTGGTAAGTGCATCAATGTTTAAGCTGGCTTCCGTTTGTTGCATAAACTGTCTTATTAGAAATTGATATGACACCATCAATTTCTATCAGTCAGTCTAATGAAAGGAATCAATTATAAATTGTATATTATTTAGGGACTTACTGCAACTTCTTAAATTTTGCAGAGGCTGAATTAGGTGTTTACACTTAGTCTTACATCCAATACCTTAAACTCAAAATGTTTCAGTAATTATTTTTTCCCTGCAGTACCTTCGATTTCAAAATAACTCACATATGTAGATAACTAATTGCTCGTCTACTCAAATCTTTCCTTGTTGAGGATATATAAGTAGGTACTGATATGGCGAAAGTGCAAGTTATCAATTATCTTTCCAACTGCTATTCTTCTTCAGGAAATTATATAAAATAAGCCTTCATAGAAACTTCCTCCTGGTGTCAATAAAGGTGCTTCTGGAAATCCATTTTATAAGTACTATGTTGAACCATTATGTTCTAGAATTACGTTATTGATAGACTATAATGCATGATCTTTCTGGCCCAAGTGTTCTGCGAGCATCTGATAATCATTTTGGCCCTTCATGGAGACCTTTCCTCCACTTTACATGCCATATAATTCAGATCTTTTTCTGCAGTGTTAATTTTAATCAGTTGAGTTATAGCTATCGTTTGGTTGCCTTGTACTTGGTGAAGAAATTTGCAATCAGATTAGCTAATTTGGTCCTTTTGTCATACTAATTCATTCCACAATCTTTTAACATCAATCTTTTCCATAGATCCGCAAAATGGTTGGGACTGCCGTGGCAGTAAAGCGCAACTTACTCCCCAGAGATATTCTAATGTTGTCACTTTCCAAGTTCTCACGGATCGTTCTACCCCTTGCCCCATCCGAAGTTCTGATTTTGAGGGGAAACAGTTTCTCTCTGAGAAAAAGACCTGGAGATGTAACGAGGCCTGAAATGCTGACTATAGTTGAGTCAGAAGAAATTTTGATGGCAGTTGACGATTTCTACAAGTCTGTAATGTTGCCTGAAGTCTCAAAGTTATTGGATCCTTTTGGTTCTCCTTGGAAAGAATGGGTTGAAAAATTGGATGAGCATACAAGCATCCCTGATGTACAATTAAATGAAGTCAGGAAAGCTTGGAAATTATGGAAAGGAAAGTTTCAGAGTAGTGCCACTGTTACATCAGCCATAAATCAATGAGACTAAGGTAAATTACTGCACATCAGATTTAATGTGACATTAGTTTTCCTAGAAGTAGGTTATCTTACTCGATTATAAATAATTGGGCTAAACTAGTCTCCAGTTAAAGCCTTATTTTTTCCTCACCTCTCCTCAATACTTACCACATCACAACTATTTTTTGATCGGTGCTTACCACCTCACAACTTGATGGTTGCTTCTGTTGTTTTGCCAAAAACTGAATGATCAGCAGAATTCTAATATTCTGGAATTGTTTGGAAAAATGACAGGAAAGAGCCTTTACAAGGTCATGTTCCTCTCTGATGAACATGGGGGAGGGGGGTGAAATCAAAAGAGAGGGATGGCCTCTCCAGCTATGGAAAAAAATGGAAAAGAATTTGGGTATTTTTGGGGGGAAGGATTTGGGTTCATTTACTGATATAAGTTGGTTTTTTAACATGATCTTTTGTACTTCTCTATTCACCCTTACCGCGTATTAAAACTTTAACAAAATCCAAACAAACCATCATCATGATCCCTCGGCTTTTGTCCTATTGTCAATTTGCATATATAATATCTCAAGTCTGCTGAAATTAAATGCATGAAGATGGTTTTTCATTATTTGCCACCAAAGTAAGGTATGAAGATGTAACCCCACTAGTCTCCAAATAATTAAATACCTCTAGAGAACTGCAATCAAAGATTAATAGCGACTGATTACTCTTTAATTACGGCGACAAATTCAACATGGATTGTCGTGGCATTCTCAGCTAAAAGTGTGCATATTTAATCAGGTCTCTGCGTGTGGTCCTCATGAATACACATTGATACGTATATGTATCTATTTAAAGTTTTAAACTAAAAACTTGTGGTTAGCA
This sequence comes from Pterocarya stenoptera, assembly GCA_003123785.1. NCBI lineage: Eukaryota > Viridiplantae > Streptophyta > Magnoliopsida > Fagales > Juglandaceae > Pterocarya > Pterocarya stenoptera. The sequence goes on from QEOT01004971.1 coordinate 189,100, forward strand.
TCCAATTGGGGTCTCATTAGTGAAGTTACCAAATTGAGTGGTTCACGATAACTGTACCTCAAAATAATAATAACAACAAAAAATACAAGCACTTGCTTAACGGTAGATGTCTGAAAATGGCCCTACAATGAGCGATGACTGGGAGAGTAATGCTGTTCTTCATCTTGAAGTTCATTTCAGTTAAATTAGTTGATATATTTTATTTTAAATGGGTGAAGTATGGTAGTCTTAAGGCCCTGTTTGTATTGAGAGTTGATCTCAACTCACTATCCAAACCTTACTTAACCATCTTGAATTTTAGCATTACTTGCATGGAAAATATGGAGTCTAAACCATGTTTGTATACATCTAACCAATAACCTGCAGGAATATGGACCCGGATATCTTTGAACTATAGGCCAAAGTTTCTTATACATATTTAACTACTCCAGAGAAACGTATTACCTGTATTAGTTTAGATATACTCGCAATCAAACGGCAATCATGATGTTTCTCTTTGTTGGTTGGGAACTTGGGATAGTATTAATCATGATTGATCATATCCTCTTTATGCTGACCACTACCTAATTGATATGATATAGATTTTTTCAAGGAAAAGTCTTATTGCAAGCGATTTCGAGCACCAAACTGCACACCAATATTAAATGTAAGGTATCTGTTTAATGAAACAGTGTAAATTGAAGATGGAAATGATTTTCGTGAGATAGAAGGCTTTCTTTTTCTCTTAAGATTTTTTTTCTTTTATTTTGTTTTTAATAAAAAAAATTATGTGAGCGTTGATATGCGGTTTCGCTAAATCGCTTCTACAAGCCTCTTCTTTCAATACTCCTTAGATTCAAACTTGCACATAGAAGAATACGGAAAAAAAAAAAACATGTACATCATGGTGTGTGAAAAACCAAGTACTTTTTCTGATTTTACTAGATGAATGACTATTTTTTCCTAACAATTTGGGTGTTCAGGCTGAAAATTTTCAAAGCCGTGATAACCGAGGTTACGTGCAGATCCAACACAAGTAATGGTGGGCATGGTGAGATTTGTTTGCCAAACACTTGTAGGCTGGGAATTGCATCAAATCGACTGGACACGAGGTTTTAGTACTGTGATGGTACACTCATGATGCAACCAAACCATCATGCTTGCATCATTAATTTGGAGGTACGTAGAGATGAATGGTTGGTTTTGGTAACATTTTGTGTATTTCGAGATTCAAGTGTATCGGTCCCACGTGATAAATTTTTCTTGGTTGCTTTTGTTGTCATGATGTGGGAAGATATGTGGAACTTATTGTGGTGAATTGTCAATTTCTTTATCCTAGTTATAAAGGACACAATTTTAAAAAAGGTTTTTTTCCATCTTTTATCTAAGCACACTAATACTATATACGAGGAGAAATGATATTTGTAATTGTGAAATGCGTAAATATTTCATAAAAAAATTCTATTTATCTTCGTTACATACTATACATCACACTTTTTTTTCTCTTACTAAATGTGTGGTATATGAATGATGAGAGAAGAATTCACTAAGTTTAAGAAGAATAAAAAAAAAAAAATTTAAAAAGAAGTGAGGTGTGTTATATGTGGAGATGATAAATAGAAAAACTCAGAGAGAAATTAATAAATGCAATGTAAAATATTTCTATTTTGTCCAAAAGTATTCATGTATGATGTATGGGTAGCATAAATGTTGTAGGATCTATGGGTAGCAATTTTTCAGATCGGAATGATGCTTAATTCCCACGAGAGAAGATCAATGTATGGAAATCAAGTCTGTTCGAATCAGAGTAAATATCCATGAGCAAAATCCATAGCCGTATATATATAAATATATATTATATTTCGTGTACTGCATTTAACTATTATATGAGTATAATTATATATATCTCATTGTTTGTCATGCAAAATTGACATTCAAAACTTGCACGTTTTGCAAATACAACTTTCTAGTTCGAGCGTATAGAATCACAGCAAGAAAAGTTCCAAGAAAACAAAGGGAACCCCAGATGATGAAAGTATTTCTGTAGCATTCCACTCCCATGCATTCCCCAGGATCATCTCCTTTTCCTTCCTTGCTGTAAAGAATGGCTGCCAAGTAACCAAACAGAAAGGATCCTATTGGGATATTTACAACCACCACGTTATGATTCACTGAGAAATTTTTTGTCCCAAATAACTCGGTGGTTGTGGATACGGCGACCGAAGTGATTGCGCCACAACACACTCCTATAATGGCAGTGCTGACATGGAGAGAGAGGTTGGTCTTGCTGACAAGTAAGAAGAAAGCTCCAGCCGTTGGAGCCATTAATGCTACAATTGAAGCTGGTCTTGATATCGTACACTTGGTCCTGGACAATTCAAGGCAAAATCATCAACATTAAAAACCATGTCAGAATTGCTGAACTTTTGTAATTTCGACAGCAGGAAAGTTGGTTGAGGTCGGTTCTTCTAACTTGAATATATCAACTAACACATATTATTGCATTAAATACATGATGAGGTGACATTAAAGAATCTGGTATAAGATTTCTCCAATTTACTTGAAGTATATAGTAAAAATATGAACATCTTGATAATTATATTTCTCAATGAAATGGATCCAAAAGTAATATATTAATTTGTGTGAAGATGAAAAAGAGAGTTACCTTGAAAAGTAGTAGTCTACGAGAGACGGCATGAGACGGCCAAAGAACCCAAATGAAGAAGACAGAGAGACCAAAGAAGACGTCCCTGAGTACCCACGAGACTCGGCTATTTGTCCCAAGTTGTTCAAAAACACCAAACCAAGTGTTGCACCAAAAAAGTAGATGAAAAAAAATAACCAGAACTCCAATCTCTTCAACATCACCTTCACTCCAATCTCCTCTTGAACACGAACATCACTGCCTTGATCTCCGCTCTCTTTTACCCGACTGATCTCCATAGTTTCTGCACCTTCACTGTCTTGACGAACTTCACCGGCTACTTCCCCTCTCTTATCTTTTACTTCAATCTCCATTCTTTCCGCAGCTTCAATGTTATCTTCTATAGTAAAATGATACACTTTTTTTTCTATATTTACATTGCATTTTCTGACTACTTCTATAATTTTCTCTGCAACTGGAATTGCTAGAGGGGCCAATAAGCACACACCGGTACCAATTGCATGAACCAATGGCGATAATTTACCTGATATCGACTCCAAACTGCTGATCACAGAATAGACCCCAGTTGCCATCGTTATCACAAACATGGCCATGAACCCAACTCCCAAGTTTCTTGGCCTTCCAACTTCAACTTCTCTGGCCAGTGGTGCAGCTATTACACTAACTATAACGGGTAGGATAGAGCTGAGAAGGAGATAGGCTTTAGCTCTTTCAAGTACTGGTGAAGAAGAAAAGGCAGCATTTACAGTATCTGTGTAAATCTTTGCACTTAGTCCTAGGTAGCTAGTTGTTAATCCGACCGCAACCTGGTGATCAGATGGGAAATTTCGTATGGCAACAACGTAGCAAACGGTGTTGATCCAGCAAATACTATTTCCTGCCACAACTGTGAGCACGAAAATATGCCCGTATGACAGAGAAATCTGGTTTGAAAGGAAAAGATATTGCAAACCATAACCAAGCAACCCTAGGGAAGAACCAATGATGAGAACCAGCCAAAGTGGTAGGTAAACAACTGCTAAGCCAGAAAGCCAACCTAAGAGTTTTCCTGCATCTGAGGCAAAGGCAAGGTTGTTGAGTTGCACTTGGGAAATGGAAAGAAGGTTCTTGAGTTGAGATGAATAATCTGGAAAGTTTGAGTTTGTCCCATTTATGGACTGAAGCCATATAATGCCCACAAGGCTTAGCCATTGGAGGGTTCTTGAAGACATGACAAGCTAGCTAGGATCGATGGAAGTTTGGAATTGCGAAAATCCTTTGATTCTCACTGCTATCATTTATAAGGTTTTGGGGGGTCACAATATTTTTTAGGAATTTAGAAAGGGACAGGGGGTTTTGAGGGAGAACGGGAGAGTCACAAATGCTGGCAACTGAGAATGACACGGCACATGCAATGTGGTTGTGCACGCAAAATGTGGTCTTCTTTCGACCACCACCTTTAAGATCATTAATGATTTTTGTGTACTATAGAGTGTGATCAGAGTCTTGAAGGTGTCCACACTCTCCGGAAAACCGGTTTCCCTGAAAACCTAGCTAGCTGTGCACAGTATTCTAAGAAAGAAAGATCAATAACCTGTCCAAAGTATCAGAAGTACTATAGAAGAGAATTACAGGTACTTGGGCTCAGAAATAAATTACACTGTTCGAGAGAGAATGCAATCTGGCTTGGTTACCTTAATATGACATCATTCATGAGCTAGCTCAATGTGGGGGCAACCCAGACAACTGAGATATCGACGCAAAGGGTCCACTTTGAAAATAAGTCCACCTGTTTAAACCGCAGATTGAAATTCATGAATCTGACAGACAACTGTACGCAGTACTAATCTTCTCCGGTAACAAAGCTGCAGGAAGAGTCTAGCGACTGCCTAGCTTCTATTTCATAACTAGATATATCTCTTGAGATTTTTTTCTTTTTTAAAACATAAATGATAAATTTTAAGGGACAAATTAGTATATATTGACATATAATTAGTCCCATATTTTTGTAATTAACGTATCATTTCCTTACCTGCACAGTTTCCATACAAAGTCTAGCCTAGTACTGTAGCTATATATAATTAACGACACTCAAGTGTAAAAAGTAGATTCTTTGAATGAAAAGTTTGAATATTTTCTAAATTTGACATGGTATCAGCCTAAGTATATATAATTGAAAAATTATTCTTATCAAGTATTATTTATTATCTCACACTCTATACTTTATGAAAAATACTCCCACATCTTATGAAAAACACTCCAACACTTTATAAAAAAATTATAGATACAAAATGTAAAAATGAATAATAACTGATGCATATCATTTCTCATACATAATTATATAATTCGTCTTTGGAAGTCGAGTGTAATCTCATGTATAAGTATATATATTAATTGGATATGATAAAATTTTCATCATTCGATGGGCATGCATCCATTTTTTTCTGTAAGAGAAGACGATGATAGGTGCTATCAAGATTGTGTCCAATAATCGATCGATTGCTCTAGCTATAAATCATATGTAATAGCTGACTTTTCAGCCGGGTGGGTTCATGCATTATATGGCAAAGCAATTTATTATTATTTGTGGTCATCCAGAATATACTCGAACATGAGGCCGTCCATGATGCATATTATGGTCATCAACCCTCACTTTTTTTAATCTAAAAAACTATCAACAGAACTCATTATTCTTGTCTTGCTTTAGTTTGTACAGTTGTTTGATCAGGTTCGTTTCTGGATAATATTCAAATATATAAAAGGCGTATTGGATGCTATTCCCGTAATAATAAGCTATATTATTATAATCTGATTTGTATGTACGTACGTTATATGAACCAGCTCGAAACATGTAACCTCTAGGTGTCAAGATGTAATCACGGTTTTTCTTTGATGTAAGTGAAAATTATTAATAAAATTAAGATACCGCTCTCTTCCTAAAAAAAAAAAAAAAAAAAAAAAAA
>QEOT01004971.1:195518-227479 GCA_003123785.1 Pterocarya stenoptera
TATATATATATATATATATTAGCTGAGTTAATAGAACTGATCATGATCAGTATCATGCAAACATGCTGTACGTACAGTAGTAATGCATGTGAAACCACTCGATATATATAAATGGCGACCCAGTCAAAAATAAACTCAATTTTTTTTTTTTTTAAAGTAACTCATCAAATTATTGGTGAACCTCTAGGTTCCCATCTGCTGAGGAAATTAGTTGGCGGCCAGGCGAGTTTAAAAGAAACTCACCTCCATAATTTCTTAAAGTATTAGTAGTGATTTTTCTATCTTCATCTTTATCTTTAAATTTGAAGAATATATATCTTTAAATTTATCTACATTAGTTTATGCATTTTTAAATCTTTGCATAACTATAAATAGTGCTTTTTTAAATTTAAAGAAATACTATTCATTCTTTAAATATTATTTTATTATTATTTTCTCTCTCATACTCATTAAAATCAATTTTGTATTATTTATACTAAGATATTTTGATACATATTAAGTTGATAATATAAAATAGATGTTAATTGTAAAATATATATAAAAAAATAATTTTAAGATACAAATAAAAATAAAAATAAAATTTTATTATTATTTAATTCAAAATACATAAATTAATGTAAAAATTTTTCTTCGCATGCATAACCTCTACCAATGCTTACAGATGGCAAGCCCGATGGAGTACGATAAAATACCGACATGAGTTTGATGAATTTCTTTCGGCTGGGACGTCACCATCTAATCAACAGGTCAACCTGGTAATCTTGGGGTAACGTTGCTAGCCCTTCGATCAGTTACGTACTAAAGTATATATGCCGTATGTTGAAATTATGTTGCGCATGCATGCACATTTCAACTGCTACATTTTTGCGATGCTTTTTGTTATGTTGACGTATTGAAATCCCTTTTCCGAAGGAGTGTGTTTGGACTGCACATGATTTCAACTGCTACATTTTTGCGATGCTTTTAATTTGCTATGTTGACGTATTGAAATCCCTGGCCTTTTCCGAAGGAGTGTGTTTGGACTGAGTGTGTTTGGACTCATGAGTCGTTTTTCATATAATTGTATAGTGTATAAATATTATATAATTATTTTAAAATTAAAGCGTGAAATTCATTATTAAATTTTCTTTTTTTATGTGCGTCTCATATTTTCTTTTTTATTTTTTCAAATCGATTATACAATAATTACACAAGATCGAGTGGGCTATGAAAATACTACCTCATCTAGGTTATACGTACGTACGTGTTTCTATTTGGCCCAATTGATCATGATCGAGTAAATTTATTAGATTAAACTAATGATCTTGCGGGTACGTACGCATGACATGAGTCAAAGGGAACCCTTCTGACACAGTACTAATTAAGCTATTGATCACTTATTTTATAGACTTTGGACATGGATTATATATACCTAGCATGCATACAATTATATCAGTACTGGTTTCATGGGCAATGGCATTGTCCAATATTTTGTTCGTTGCATTGGCTTCCTTGGCCTAGGGTTTTATTTAAATTTTAGAGAATAATGCTACTTTTGATCTCTATTAATAAGTATAGATTATAATCATTTTCCAGATCATTCAGTACTACTCCACATGCAATCATGCATGATGTATCGATCCTTTGTCATGTACATATATACCGTATATATATATAGTGTTTATTTAATAATTAAAATGAAAAACACGAGAGAATTTGAGAGGGGTCAAAGTTAGGTTAGGGCACGTACGTAGCAAATGCAAGAAAGTTTTGAACCATTAATCTATCTAAATTTTGGTGAAAATTACCCCTCAAATAAGAAATCAAATGCCATTGCACCGACTTTTGGAACCGGAGTTAATTGGTTCTGTTAGTGCGTGGTTGAAATTAGAGTCTGTGGGAAATTAGTTGGTGCCTTTGAAGAAGCTAAGCAAGCTCATTATAGTTTGTTCAAACATATATGGGTTTCAATAGATATATATATATATATATATAAAATTTTAATCACTTTCCTTTTGACATGTATCCACAGAACACGAGTTAGCGAATATAGATTATTTTCAATTACCTGACCAAATCGGATAGGCTGCTAGTTTTCGAGAGATTTAGAATTAACAGACATGCATTTATATCATGATGTGAGCTTTACAATAGTTGATGTTGTCATATTGAATTTTCAAGTAATGTGGACCCTACATACACGTTAACCTTCATGCACGTTCATCTCTCAAAATTAGAGTACTATTCAACTTAATCAAACAATTAGAGATAATTTCTCAAAATTAGAAAAACCGTTTTTTCCCAAGGGGAAGATTCGTGGAGAAAATCATGTTTTTTGTTGGAAAAATGTTGTATCCACAAATTCCTCTGTGGGAGTCTTGTGAGATATAAGTTGCGCTGCAAAAAGTATTATATGCCACAAAAACTCTAATTCATGGAAAGAGTATTTCTATGCATCAACCTACACATCACACACCAAAATGTTTTTTATTTTTTTTAATTTTTTTTCAATTTTTTTTTATTCTAGTCTTCTTGAAACATTTATATTTTTTTATTCATCATCCATATAATACACATTTAATAAGAAAAACAAATAAAAAAAATAAAAAAAGTTATGGTGTGTGGTGTGTAGGCTGATGCAAAGATTAATTCTTCGTGAAAAATACATGCTTTTCTAAACGACACATTCCATGGCAAGACACTACAAGAAATATGATTTTTTTCAACGATTATTTTCATTGTGAAAAGTCTAAAAATCACTGATATTAACCTTTCTCAGCGATTTATAAATTGATGCATGTTCACCAGTATTAAAGTTCTGCTTCTGATCTATCACAGCGGAAGTGAAAAATCAAAATGTTATTTTTTCTGACGATTTTTTTTCGCTGCAAATTCCAAATAAAACGCTGCAAATACCCATTCGGTTTGTTCATTAAATCGCTGGAAAAATTTATTTGTAGCGAATTATAGTCGTTGCAAAAACTTAATAAATCGCTGAGAAATCTGAGATCTATTCCAACGGTCTAATCAAAGCACTGGGAAAACTTTTTGCGGCAAATAATATTCTCCGCAAATACTATAAAAATCGCCGGCAAAATTGTTTCCAAAGATATAAGTCGCCGAAAATAAGGTTATTTTACGAAAAAAATATTTTCGGCGAATTTTAATTGCTAGAAATGATATTTTGCAAAATTAAAAAAAAAATTCACAAAATTAATCCTGATGATCTAGACCCAAGCTATACTTCATATTAGAGACCCTTATATATAATTAGGTAAAAGCAACGTGCAATGCACGTTCGCTTAGTTTATATATATATATATATTTGTTTAGAATTAAAGGACCAAATTCAAAGCCATAAGAAGAAGGGAAAAAAAAAAGAGTAACTCATAAGGGAGCTTTTTGGAATGAAAATAATAGTTTGAAATAGACGATCATTAACATTATCTAAAATAGTATCATTTGTGTATACGTAGCAGGATATGACCAGAAAACTATAGCACACAAAAAACAAAATCCAAAACCTTTCAACTCATCTTGTTAATATATCTAGAAACTACTGAACGTCGCAATATGCATAAAAAAAAAAAAAAGGTGCAAAGAAATCAGGTTATTTGAAAAATATAACAAAACTTTCATGGTGTGTTTGGCTTCCAAGAATAAGTTAGAAGTTTTGAATTTGAAATCCACATCTCTTGTCATCTAAAATCTTAACAAAACGACACTCCCTAGAAGACACTGAAAGAGATTACCAATAATTTGGTTATAACACTGACTAACAAGCAACTTCAAAGAACCTAATAATATATACCAACTAAATATATGGCAAAATAAAATAATATACATATCATGAAGCATAACATATTATTATGCGCACCCAATATAGTAATATACATTGAAAAATAAAATAAGTTGAATGTACATTTCAACTAAACATCTGAAAATAAGATAATATATGCATCAACCATACTAATATACATCCTAAAAAAGTTTGATACAAGTTTACAAATCAAAGCAATATACATGCTTAATATTAACTATAGTACTTTGATAGAAGTTTTCAAAATGAAGTCATATAAACAATATAATATGTACATGCCAAAATAAAATAAGCTAACCATAAATGTGAACTATACATCTTAAAATAAAGTAATATACACATCAATTATAGTGCTCCAAGGTTGAAGCAACATACTTGTTGTATTGCTCCAATTCATTTTTGTACGCTTCCATTATTGCCTCAATAGCTTTGTCATTCCAAGTTTTTCTATCTACTTCATTCAACTTTTGTAACCATGCAGCAAGTGATTATTGAAGAAGAATAACAAAGTTTATCTAAGAAACAAATAAATAGCTTCCATTTCACAGAAATAAGAGCATTGAGGGTAGAGTTATTAATACCAAGTCACTCTTCCAATAGATTCTTACTTGCATCTTTTCTACATCAACAAACTTAAAAAAATAAATCTTTTTTCATGATTGCCGCACAGAATTTAACGTGCATTTAGGATTATAAACACCTTACCTGAATAGAAGGAAAGAGGATGTAGGCCTTTTAGGCTTGTTAGGTTCAGGCTTCTTGTCTTCCTTCTGCTGTTGCTTCTTCTTCTGTCGATTTTCTTTCATTTTCTGCACATTGGAGAATTATATTAGCAGCAGTAAATGTCTTCACAGGACAAAAAAAAAAAAAAAAAAATTACGATTGTTTGTTAACATACTTTAATTATATTCTCATTTTTCTCCTTCTTCAAAAGCTGAAAGGCCTCATGCTTATGAAGTTTCATCTGCTCTTCCTCTCCTTTCTGAGATTGATAGCTTCTTTATCTTTCTTTTGCTTGTAAAATTCCATTTATTGCAAATACTTTTCCTTATTCTTCTTTGCCATCTACAAGTTTCAAATAGAAAGAATAGTGAGACTCAAGCTTAACATGAATTCAAGCCATGATTATTCGGGGCACAAAATTTTGCTCAAAAGACGAGTTAACTGTTACCAAGGAAAAAATACCAAAGGCCCCAGGAGTCCTAGAATATACAGTTTGTTCAATTCAAAGCATCAATTCATCCTAAAAAGAGTGGGTCAATAGTGTAAAATGTTCAAAATCTCCTACACAGAATTTCAGCAACCTAACAAAAAGAAGTCTAACTCTGGGCTAAGATATCTACATCAAACCCACTAAAGAAACATGTGGATATATGGGGGCAGTTGTATTCGAGGACATGCTCATAGACCATAGTTATACAACCAATTAAACGACAAAGAATGATCAATAATACCTGCAAAACCTGTGAAAGCTAATTAATTCAATTCAATAAAATTATAATTATCATATTCATCCATAGTAATCATATTCAGTGGGTCTGGATTCTTAGATTCTTGATATCTATTTTCTTCCAATTATCATTCTCATTGATAAAAACTAACGGAAAAGTTATCCCATTAGTTGATTCCTTATAAAAACAATTTCTTCCTATTAAATCATTCTAATTGACCCTCACATCTACAAGTCTACTATAATACCTCACCAACATTAGAACGATAATTGAAAGAGATTACCAACAACTTAGTTATAACACTGACTAACAAGCAACTTCAAAGAATCTTTTTTATGACAAAATAGAAGTTGCATTTAGATAGTGACAAGTTTGTAGGTCAAGATACCAACTGGGCTCCAAATACTAAAAAACACCTTCTGATACAGTAACTACATATATCAGAACCTCCAATATGGACACAAAATAAGATAACGTTTGCACATCTATGTTACTTTGTTGGCAAAAGAAAAGCAAAAAGAAACAGAATTATACCATCTTAGGCTCAGTTGGTTTGGCATAAAGCCACTGGGGTGACAAAAGTATGCTATTTTTTTATGCCACCTGATCTGCAATAATGAAAACTAACAACTCTTTACATCAGAGCAGAAACAGGAGGCAAAATTAAGTTTTAAACTAACCTAAACTTAAGTCATCTAGCAAATGAAATTTAAGCCAAAGTTCCTACATTATATAGTGAAGATATAAGCTGAAAATGAAGGAAAAATTACTGCAGCACAATTCTAAAGGTGAAACTCACTACATAAATTCTAGACAGTAGCAGAAATTCAAAGAAAAGAAAAACATGTTAACAAATGGATTTTTCAGTACTCTATCATGTTACAATATAATAGATGTAACTAAATTGAATTTACATAGGAAAGGGAAAGAAAAGGGGCTGATTAGAGGCTAGAAATTGGAATGCTAAGCTTGAAGCCAAACTTTTTCTTCACAAGTTGGACAACTAACAACTTGTGCATTTTCATATTTTCAAATCTTCCCAATTAAGATGTCACAAATATAGTAGCTCCTTATAGCTAACATCCAAATTATTGGCCATGATCCCCTTCGATCCCCTCTCTAAAATAATTAACATTAATAATTCATTGAACATGTCCCCTCTAATACAGTAAAATCCCCTCACCACCAAAATAAGCTAGATATATCACAGAAATGTCAGCCAAAGTGCTAGCCATTGCTAAATGAAAAATTTGAATCACTCAAGGGTCATTGACTTCTAAATATAACTAGCCTTAACCAATAAAAATCAGAAATATCTTCTTTTTTAAAAGTTAGAAAATAAGTACAAAAGAAAGAGTCCTGTGGGAGGTACCTTTACTCAATAAAGGGGACTTAGATTTGGTAACCATCAAATGATATTGAAAACTAGGTAACATAAGTATCCTCTACATAATAACATAAACATATACAACTTATGACACAAAAGAAAGAGATGAAAATCAATTCAACTAAGATGAGAAGCTTAAATAACAAAAATCTTGGCAGCATATAAATTTCTGACACTAGCAACTACAACTAACAAAAAGAAAACACTAGATTGTTAAAATTGTTAAAATATGATAAAAGATAAAGCTGATGACATAATTTAATAGCAAAAATAATGAAACATATGCTTCCTACGAGACTAATGTGAAGATTGCCTCCCTATAGGTAAAGCATAGATCCACCTCTTAATTATGAAACCAAGACAAGCAATAGAGGGAATTATTACCAAAAAACTATAAAAACACATACAATGATTTGGGGCTAAGAACCTTATAGAAAGATGTTTGTTTACTTTCAGGTTTCAAACCCTCAGGTACTTTTCTCTAATTAAAGTAAGGATTTTAGCAAATGCTCTAATTGTAGGGCACAAGAGATTTGTAGGGCACAAGAGATGCTCTAATTGTAGGGTACAAGAGATTTTAGCAAATTATAAGGAAAAATAATCCCTCTATTATTACAAAAGTATAAAATGAGAATGAGAAAGACCCAATAATTACCTTCTTTATCCAAGAGTAAATCCACATTTGGTATAAGATGAGATTTAATATTGCTTCAATGATTCCCCCATTAACGGCTAGCATAATTCATGGTTTTCCAAACCTTGAATACACAAGAATTTATCAGGACCTATCATTAAAACAAGAAAACATTCATATTAATAATGGGAAAATTTTATTCATGTTTTCAAGTTCTAACAAACACAAAATAAAATCCATCTTCATATATCCCTTCTGCCCTAAACTGGAAATTAGACATCAAGTTCATCAGCACGCATCAAATCTAGGTTCAAAGCCATAGTTGAAAAATTCATGATATCAACAACCCATAAACAAACTAGCGACCACACAGATATTTCTATAGTACAGGTATAAAACACAAAACACAAAACTCAATCTCCAAACAGAACTAAACCAAGAAATCAAGCAAAGACAAAAAGAATGAAAAGAACCCATATGTGAAAACCGAAGGCAATATCAGGGGTGTTCGTGGTGGTTGCTTGGCGTGGAGTGCTGGCTCAGGAGGAGCACGGTGTCGCTGAGGAGAGTTGGTGGTCATGGGTTGCGAACAGAGCAAGGGAGAGAGGGAGGGCCTCGGGCTGCTCGGATAGGCGTGGAGGAGAAGGGAGCTCCAACGGAGGACTGTCGACAGCGTCGAGGTGTGTGTGGTGGTAAATGGCACACCCAGTTGCGGCGATATCGAGAAATTCGAGAGAGAGACAGAGAGAGAGGTGAGGCCAGATTCAGGGATAAATCGGCATGGGGGCTGGGGGAAAAGGAGGGAGTGGCCGTCGAAGTGAGGTGGCGGTGGTGTGGTGGGGTCGGTTGTGATGGGCTGTGCGCGGCGGAGGCCTGAAGGAGAAGAGGGATTGGGGAGAAAGGGGTCGGGGTGGAGGAGGGTGAGGGAGAGAGTTGAAGGGAAAGAAATGAGCGGAAAACATAATGCGTGCCTTTTAAATTTTATTAGTTTTTCGGCGATTTTCATTTTCGGCGAATAAGCTATAATTGCCATATATGTTTTTACGGTGACTGGAACTAGTTTTAATTGCAACGGTTTTCCTAATCGACGGAAGTATAACAGCACCACAGTTAAAAAATTTTATTGTGGCAAGAAAAATCGCCACTAAAGATCGAAAATTCGCTGCAAAAAGTAAAGTCTAATTTCTACTCCACCGTTTCCCAACTTCACATTGAAAATTAAGCGGTGAATTAAAAATCACAGGAAATAAGATATATATTTGTAGCGATTTTTTTTATAGCAATTTTAAAATTGCTAGAAAAGACCTGATTTCTTATAGTGTAAGCTTTCCACTACTCGCGACAAAAGCTAATTTAATTTCTTTACAACTTTGTGGTGATAGGACACTCCCCATGTGAGAATTTGGTGGGTATTAATATTACCCACTAAATGTATTGGTGGGAAATTCGTTGTGAGGATGCTACATGTCGTATGGTCTTCTCCATGCCAAGTTTTTGGTGGGAAATGCTCGATTGCCATGCATAGTTATTGTGGAAAATATTTCCCTAGTACTTTTTATTATGGACATTTTGCAACAATTTGTTTGGTAATTTTTATAAAGACTTGTTTGACTTCAATTTGGTGAGATATATAGCAAATATACTATAAAATACACTCAGAGAAACTATAATTTATAATTCAATATTTATAACATTCCCACATGTTCCAATATTCATTTAATACATTAATGTTTACTTAGTGGGAAGGACAAGAGGGACATCAGCATGATTATGCATACTATTTTATAACCCATATAACAACTATATTTCTACATTTCAATCATACAACTTGGCTCCAAATTATCTAATACTAGCTTCATTCACATTCATGTATTAGACACCTCAACATCATATGCCCATATGAACAATTCCTATTGTAGCCTCTACATCCACACATTTCAGATGGTTGATAACAACCTGAAAAGATAGCACAAACATTTGACTCAATAGCAGTAGCCTAGATTCGCATATAACAACAAATCTCACAGAATCTAAGTAAAGAATGTTGATGAATATCTCCCTTAATACTACTTGTGGATTTACAATATTTGGACGTCATGTATGTATATGGTATTACCACCCTAGCAAGCTATATGGATAAACCTGCAATAGATAAATTATCCAAGAACTCATGAAAAAAAAAAAAAAACCCCACACTCCAGCCAATACCTATTTTCCCTAGAAAAGGTCAAAATGACATCTTATTAGTCACCTCCTATTTAATAGTATACAGTTAAAGTAGACCATAGTGTAAATGCCATATATAAGCTAGACAATTTGATCGATCACTCTCAAAGGATTTTACGTTGTGTAAAGGCCAACTTAGAACATATCATATTCAAAAGCATTTTATCAAGAAATACAAATTATGTATTGCAGGTTCTAGCTCTACCCCATATTCCAACTTCATTGTCTGGGTGTCTATCTCAAAAGTCAACAACAAATCAAATCAATACTTCACACAATTCAAAATAAATTTGCTGACATAAATCTCCCTAAAATCCTATGCTCATTTACAAGAGATCAATTCAGACACCCTGGTAAATTCCCAAAGTAACAAAAAGTCTGGCAATGTCACTAACACCATTTGTATGGATTGTTGACCACATGTTTAGCCAATATGGTATCCTACGAACAACTTTCCAAACTCTCTAACAAATGGTGCCTCAGTTATGATTCATCACATCAAGCCTACTATACCATAAATAATATGCATGACAACTCCAATTATTTAAGATTTGGAACCATTCCTAACCCAAACATCTACATTAATCATGCATCATATTCCATAAAAGCAACATCAATAAGCATACCAGCTGACAGTGCACAATCCAGATTTTAAATTGAACGAAACAATTACTTAAGTTCATGATGTTTTACATATTTTTCATTTCAAACGCCTTTTGGTTCTACTAGACTCTAGATATAAAGATGTAAAACATGTTTATCAAGAACAACATTATAAAAATGCAACAAGCCTAGTGTTTTTAACAAAGATGGACATATTGATCAATAAAATCAGTGACTTTATTAATCAAACTATTTATTCTCCAAAATACACCGGTCATCACATCAATTCAGATATTATAAACAAACTATCTTTAGCATCTTAAGATAGTTATGACAACATGATGAGCTATGAATTTATGGAATAAACAATAGTTATCTAAAAGTAACATATACCATTACAGGATCTTTTACTCCTATTGCAACTATGACTCTTGATCTTTCATGGCCTTCCATCACAGAACTAGAGTATGCTGAAACCCTAGTGAATGCAGCTACCGTAATGCTCAAAATGTATCCCTGCAAAATAGAGTATTTACATAAGGGAAGTGAATACTTAGGTAATGAAGACTCAAGTAGTGAAGACTTAGTAAAAAACCAAATATATTATATATAAATATATATTTGTAATCAGTTAGGATATACATTCAACGAAAATCATTTTAGTTTATTAACCTGTAGTAAGGATAGTATGACATTTACAAAACAAGAGGGGGAGGTATGTGATAGTATTTTTCCGAGGGAGGTCTCTGTGAGATTTTGAATTAATTGAGTATTGATACATAAATCCAACACGAACAAAGGTTAGTATAAAGAACTGTGACACAATGCAAAGAAACTGTTATGCTTCTTCCAAAGGTTCAATTGACTAACATTTTTTCCAAATGTATATCAGTGGCATGAGTTGAAAAGAGCATATGCAACAAAGTTATATGGACTTGACCAGCTTTTATCTCATTACACAACTGTGATTTGGAAAAGAGTAATACTTTTTATAAAATTTACATTTTTTATAATGAAGATAACTTTGTTGAAGACACAAATAGAGTATGATCCAAGTATACAAGAACTAACAAGAGACGCACGATCTACCAACCTAGCAAAAGAAAAGAGTGCTAGAAATTCTTCCAAAGTATGGAATCACTAAAATCAACATGGAGATAAATTATACAACAATTAATCTTCCTCAAGCTCCCAAGAGATAAATTTTTTTATATATGATAGAAGCTGGTGGATCTCAAATTAGAAATCTTTTTTTCAGCATGTTAGTTTGATGCTTATTGTTCATCTCATCCAGTTACCATACATTAATGTTTAAGAGGTTCATTCAGCTGGAAAGCATTTGTGAGGATGTTGTAGCTGTGGAGGGAAAAGCACATATATGCGTAGATAGTTGTAAGCTTTGCCATCCTCATGGATCTAATACAAAATAACCTAGGTGACAAACAGAAATGCTTATGATGCAAGTGTGGCTAATCTCATTGTTACAAAAAATTCAAGTATACATGACAATGTTAACTCTTTTTCTCTGCACAGAAAATAATTTTCCAAATGAACATTTAGGCATTTCATATCAAAAGCAAAGATACAAGTCAAATAATCCAAAGAAACAATTATAAGGAAATAGATTCATCTAGATATTAACCCTAGACAACCACACAAGTTATAAGTTCAATTGCATCTACAATTTCAAATACACGAACACAGTCGTAGAACCTTCTAGTAAGCACCAACAACCAAGTCACACAGTAGAATAAGCGATAGTTACGAGGCTAAAACTCGCATGTACCTGTTCTAATCTCGGAGTGTTGATCGATTGGTTTCATGGTTAAACCACACTACCTAATGTAAGATTACTACACTGTGATCATGAGTATTCAACAATTCAATTAGATATTAAATTTAAAAAATTTGGGGGGATAATCACACAGTGGAAACAACATCCAAAAATGTAATATAATCGATTAGGGCATACCTTAGTGGCAGTGAGAGGTGCTTGTAGGTTCCAATGTCCTTGTTGACTGTGGCCTAAAACCTAGAGTAAGAGAAGGCGTCTGTAGAAGAGAAAATCAAGAAGTTAAATAGTACGTGAGACAGGGAAGCCACGGTTGCTGGAACCAAAATAGAGATGAATGAAAAAATCATAGAGACTTGCAATGCACCTACAAAACCACAATGAAACCGATTGAAAACAGATAACGAAGTGAGACCGATCTAAAAATTTAGAGTGAGAGAATGTGAAAAATTGGTGAGTGTAGTGCAGCGTGGGCAGAGAGAGATATGAAGAACGTACAGGGAATTTATCTATGTGAAGAGGGAAATCGGCGATGACGCTTACCATAACAGTGGTGCTACACGACAGGGAGGAGTGACTGCAGTCAATTGAGGCCCTAGAAACCACCAATGGGGCCTGTCACACAAAAAAACTGTTGGGTGAACGGAGAGGGAGAAACAGATGTACGTGAGAGAAAATGGGGAGGAGAGAAACTAAAGGAAGAAGAAACCACTCGAGAAGAGGGTTTGGTTTTTATTTTTGACATTTTGCGGCAATTTAATATCGCCGCAAAAAAGTAACAAAATGCCTAAAAATAAAGTTGCGACGACATGAAGTCGCCGCAGAAACTAGTTTATTTTCTTTTCCAATGTAATTTTGTGGTGATGCAAACTCGCCGCAAAAGTACTTTTTGCCTACAAATTTTTGGTCGTGGGATGTTATTTCATGGCAAACGGTTATTTTTTTTTCAATAGACAATGTTTGTAACATCAAGTAAGTATTTTCCACCAACCTATGTCTTGGAAAAAGAATTTGTGAGAATGGGCAAATTTGTTATAGTGTCGCCATGTGTAGTGTGATATGCTTCAAAGAGATGTTGTTAGCTAGCAATGGCAAGATTTAAATTTATGGGTCACTCAACAATGGACATGATCATCAGTACCACTTATTCAATAGTATGTGTGAATGTAACCTACTGGGGGTTTCGGAATATCTTAATTTTTAGGCTTGCAAAATACTAATCTAAAGCTTTCTATATAAGAGAATGAGAGTGGAGGAATTAAGTCGATCAAGTTGATGTTATGACCATGTCAATCAAGTGTTCGATCTCTATTTATGTTCGTTCTGATCTTTTTAGTTAATGGTAAACAATGTCAATTTCGACATTGACATTTTAGGAGTTGGTTTTGGGATTTTGAATATAATCTCTAAATTCCTCTTGTATAAGATATTTTTCCGCCTTGAATGAAAGTCATCAATAAAATTGCAATATCATCGTCTTCTTATAAAAAAATATTTATGCTAAATCTAGATACATGGATATTGATGCATGCCAAATTTTCAAAGAGGATGCCTCTTAAGAATGTGGTTTTGCCAACTTCTTTGATTGTGGGTTATGGAAAACATGATGACCTGAGTGGGATTGGAAGCTCTTGACGAGGCATTAATGGAATTATCAAAATGGAGGGTGTTGTACAGATCAAGATGATCACATTATTGAGTGCATTATGTGCATGCTTTCATGCATGAATTTTAGTTCAAGAAAGGCAGAGGAATCTCAACACCATGCATGATACACATGATAATCTATCACACTTGTTAGAATTATATTGATCAATTCTATGTATATCAAATTGTGTTATACAAGGTGGCCTATATATATAGGAGCTCAAATACTATACAAGAGCATTACTAAATCAACGTAGGACTCACATAACACATATACACTAACAGCCCCCTTGAACTCAAGGTGGATGAGAAACCATGCACCTTGAGGTTGTCAACCAAATAATGAAATTGAGAAGTAGGATGAGACTTTATAAAAATGTCGGCAAGTTGATCTTGAGATGAGATAGAGAGTAACTTAAAAGAATCTATAGTAAATGATAAAAAAACAAGATGACAATCCTCCATGGAAAATATCATTATGAGCAATCTAGATGGCACTACGATTGTCACAGTAAAAAGGAGTGACAGAGGTGAGAGATACACCTAAATCTTGTAATAACCATAGGAGCCAAAGGAGTTCAACAATGGTGTCTACCAGGGCACAATACTCGGCCTCAATGCAGGATCTAGAGACAACAGTCGGTTTCTTGCTACGCCAACAGATCAATAAGGAACTGAGAAGGAAGCAGTAACCTATGGTTGAACGACGATTAATGGGACCACCTGCCTAGTCAACATTAGAGTATGCTCGATGAATTGTATTGATCAATTATATATATATCAATTGTGTTATACAATGTGACTGATATATAGGAGGCCAAAGACTATACAAGAGCATTTCTAAACCAACGTGGGACTCAAATAACACATACACTAACAACAGAATCACACTCATACATGATGATAGAGCCTTACACGAGCATGTATGCATGCATGGTAGATTTCATTGATCATTTGCATGTACAAGCTGGGCATCTTGTGAAAGCTTATAAGCTCATTGAGAGGACGCCAATAAAGATGGATGGAGGCAAAAATTCAAATACCATTTTCAGTTCATGTTGCTGCTTTATGAATACAGAGCTAGCAAATTAACACTGTTAGACTGGGATCATTACTTGAACTGGAATTGCCCTATATAACTGGAAACATGAGGGATTACATGTTGCTGTCTAATTCTTTTGAACTTGTTGGGTACTTGGAAGTTAAAGGATGGCAAATGTGGGACAGTGATGTCAATGAGGGGGAATAAGAAAAGAAAAGCTCGCATGAGTTTTGAATCAAGAGATAGGATTCAAAATCACTTTGCATAGAGATATATACATAGAAGGCACTTCAAAAATCTTGTCCAAAAGATGAGGAATATTGATGGGTATGTAGCTTACACAAACATAGTTGTGCAAAAATGTGGATGAGCACAAAAAGGAAAGAATATATAGTTCTTGGTCATTATTAAGGCATACCACAAACCTGCACAAACAAAAGAATTCACCTCTTAATAATTATGTTATACATGTTACCTACCAGGCTGTCAAGGCCAACTGAATGCTCTGGAATTATTTTCCTCTTGTAAAAGACTAACTCTCTTGCTCTATAAATACTAGTGTAAATGATACAATGATTTCAATGAAAAGTAGTATTTCAGAATTGGTCTCCTCTATTCTTATTTTCTCTTGTTGTCTTTTTGTCAAATACTTTATAGGCTTTATTATGGTATCAAGAGCCTAAAGGACTAAGCATCCATATTTTTTTTCTGGCTACAGAATCATGGAATCTGACAAAAAAAGTTCCTCGGTTCCTTCTTCTATATTTTCGTCTGCTTCTCACTTCATTACTCAAAAGCTTTCCACAGATAACTACCTATTATGGAAAGCTTAGATTCTTCCTTTCCTCAAAAGGGCACCAACTATTTGGATACATAGATGGTTCGGTGCCTGCTCCTCCTTCCATCGCTAAAGACAAACCCAATCCTGAATATACAAAATGGCTCCTACAAGATCAGCTTATCATCTCCACTATCAACTCTTCACTCAGTGATACAATTTTATCCCAAGTTCTTGATTTCTCTTCATCCAAAGAAATATGGTCACACCTCCAGTCCATGTTTTCGGCCTAGTCTACTGCACATATAATGCAAACACAGTACAAACTTGCCATTCTCAAAAAGGGGTCTGAAACAATTTCTCAATATTTCTGCCGTACATCACCTCTCATTTCATCACTTAGTACTACCAGAAAAACTTTGCCTTCCTCAGAATTCATTACTTATCTACTTGCTGGCTTAGGTACAAAGTATGAGTCTCTTATAACCTCCATAACCACTAGACCAAATCCCCACTCATCCTTTTAGGTTTACAGCTACCTACTCAATCATGAGTCTTGGGTACCTCCTCTATGGCAATCCTCTTCAAGCTCGTGCTACTCAAACTAGAGCTCCGTTTTTCCCTTATCGTGGTCATGGATGTGCTCCTTGTCGTGGCTGTGAAATGGGTCGCAACTCTCTTCCACCTCAAAATACCTCCTCTCCTTCAAATACTTCACGTCCAGTGTGTCAAGTTTGTCATAAAATGGGTCATACTGCATTTTCATGTTACAATCGTTTTAATCAGACTTTTCAGCAGCCTTCTCTACCTTATTTTTCTGCTAAATACACAGCTCGTCTCCCGTCTCCCTCCTCTCATAATTCCTAGTTCCCAAATACTGCAGCTACAAATCATTTCACTGTAGATTTCTCTAATTTGAATCTAGAATCAGCTCCATATCAAGGATCAGATTATGTCAATATTGGAGATGGGTCTTCTCTACCCATTTATAATACTGGCACTGCTCAACTTAACACACATTCTAGCAAATTTCTTCTCCATAAACTTTTACATGTTCCTTTAATTTCTTGTAATATTTTATCTGTTCGTCACTTTTGTTCAGATAACTTTATTTATTTTGAATTTCACTCTTCCTTTTTTCTTGTGAATGATCTATGAACCCAGCAGGTGCTCCTGCAAGTCCCCATCAAGAATGGCATCTATGAGCTTCCCACCACTACCAAGCCCATCTTTCCTTCTGTTTCATTAGTGAGCGGGCCTCCTCACAAAACTGGCACTCCTGTCTTGGTCATCCTTCTCCACGCACCACCTCCTATATCATCCGTCAACATCAACTTCCAACCACAACAAAAGTTGCACTTCTGCCTGTGCTCAAGCAAAAACACATGCCCTACCCATTCGTCTTTATCCTCTCGGTCCACTACAACTTTTCAATTACTGCTTTTAGATATTTGGTGACCAGCACTTGTGCTATCATCTTCTAGTCATAAGTTTTATCTTTTCATTGTTGATCACTTTACAAAATTTATTTGGTATTTTCCACTTCATGCTAAATCAGATGTCACAACTACTTTCTTAGCATTTTTACATTATGTTAGCAATACATTTTCCTCCAATGTCATCTCTATTCAAATAGACTGGGGTGGTGAATTTCACTCCTTCTCCTCCATTCTTAAGAATTTTGGCATTACTCATCGAATTACATGTCCTAAATGGAGCGATTGAGAGACTTAATCGACACATTCTCAAGAAGGGCCTTGCTCTCCTCTCTCATGCTTCCATCCCCTACAAATATTGGATGGAGGCCTTTCAAACTGTTGTGTTTTTAATCAATCAAATGCCCATTCCCATTGTCCAAAACATGTCTCCATTTCAAGCTTTCTTTAGTCATGCACTAGACTATTCTTTTTTTCGTACCTTGGGATCAACATGTTGGCCTAATCTTCGTCTCTTTAATCGTCATAAAATGGATTTTCATTCAAAATTATGTGTCTTCATGGGATATACTTTTGATCACAAAGGCTATAATTGCCTTCACATTCCTACTGATAGGATGTATATTTCTCGTGATGTCACATTTGATGAAACTCATTTTCCTTTTGCCTCACTCGCTTCCCTCTCGTATTCCTCTCCCATTTCTCTTCCTTCACTCATATCTCCCTCATACACGCCCTCTTATCTCTTACATGATCCACAGACCCAACTTTCCAACCAAATGACTCTCCAATCTCTCCTTTACCAAGCCCACGGCCCAGTGTCCAACACTCTCAAAATCCTACTGCCTCCCACTCATTAAACTCACAACTCAGCTTATATCATTCATCTAACCTACCCAAAACATACTCCAGCCCAATGCCCATCTCATCTCAAACCTCCGCATCTCCTACTTCCAACTCAAACCCTAATCTACGTCCCATCTCGTGCCGTCCCTATCACATTCACGACCTGAGCAACCTCCTTCTTCTTCTCTCATTTCCTCTCACCCAATGATTACCCGTTCAAAAGCTACTATCCATTGTCCTCTGTTGCGGTCGGAAGGCACCATTTCATGGCCTCCACCGAAGCCTTCCGCCTCTCTCACTATTTCGACTTCATCAACTATTCCTGAGGAACCTACATGCTATACCGAAGCCCATAAATTTCTTAAATGGCACCACGCCATGCACCTCGAATTTCAAGCCTTCCTTCACAATAACACTTGGTCGCTTGTTCCTCCATCTCCAAACTTTAATATTTTAGGCTCTAAATGAGTCCTAAAAACCAAACGGCATGCTGATGGGTCTCTTGAACAGCCGGATTTCATCAACAAGCTGGAATAGACTAGACGGAGACTTTCAGCCTAGTTGTGAAACCAGCCACCATCCGGCTTCTCATCTCCCTTGCTATACAAAACCATTGGCCACTACATCAATTTGACATCCAAAATGCTTTTTTATGCGAGGGTTTGGAGGAGGATATGTACATGGTTCAACCTACTGGATTTGTTGATTCTAACTTTCCTACTCATGTTTGTAAACTGCAAAAGTCCATTTATAGTTTGAAACAAACTCCTAGAGCTTGATTTTCAAAACTGAGCAATAAACTGTTAGAGTTAGGTTTTCGGGCCTCTAAGTCAGATTCCTCTTTGTTTATCTTCACCACCACAAATGCTACTGTTTATGTATTCATATACATTGATGATATTGTGGTAACTGCTAGTCATTCCATTCTTATTACTGATTTCTTCAACGGTCTCAAATCTTCATTTCCAGTCAAAGACCTAGGTGCCTTACATTATGTTCTAGGTATTGAAGTACTTCGCATGTCTATTGGTTTGTTTATGTTTCAAGATAAATACATTCATGATCTATTGTTGCGCACAAATATGCATAAGTCAAAATCAGTTTCCACTCCCATGTGTACATCTATCAACTCATTGCATTTAGTGAAAATTCCTTTAAAGATCCTCAACTTTACCGTAGTGTTGTAGGAAATCTTCAATATCTTTCCTTCACTTGACCAGATATTTCATTTGCCATCAACAAAGTTTGTAAATTCATGCATTCTCCTCGTATTCCACATTGGCAAGCTGTTGAAAAGACACTTCGTTATCTTCAACTTACTTCTAGCTATGGCTAATATTTTTCTGCATCATCATCATTCACTTTTAAAACTTTCTCTGATGCTGATTGGACGAAATGCCTAGATGATAGAAAATCTACTGATGGCTTTTGTGTTTATCTTGAAAATCAACTTGTGTCTTAGGGCTCTAAGAAAACAACCGACCGTTGCACAGTCCTCTACTGAGGCCGAATACAAAGCAATGGCAAATACTACTTGTGAGTTACTTTGGTTACAATGTTTGTTGAGAGAACTTGACCTTTTTCTTGCTGATCCACCAACTCTTTGGTGTGAAAATATTAGTGCCACATATTTAGCTATAAATCCTATTTTGCACTCACACACTAAGCATGTTGAGTTTGACTATCATTTTGTGCGAGACCGAGTTGCAAACAATACTCTTCAAGTTGCCTTTGTCTCTAGCACGGACCAACTTGCTGATATTCTTACAAAGCCCCTATCTGCATCACAATTCTCAAGCTTACGATCAAGCCTCACTATTGTACTTGTGCCGCTTGCATTGCGGGGGATATTAAGGCATACCATGGACCTGAACAAATAAAGGAATTCACATCTTAATGATTTTTTTATACACGTCACCTACCAGGCTATCAAGGCCAATAGAATGCTCTGGAATGTTCTAGAATTATTCTCCTCTTGTGACCAACTAACTCTCTTACTCTATAAATACTAGTGTAAATGATACAATGATTTTAATGAAAAGTAGTATTTCAGAATTAGTCTCATATGTTCTCGTTTTCTCTTGTTGTCTTTTTGTCAAATACTTTACTGGCTTTATTAGTCATGATCACAATGAGAAATTGGCCATCTCAATCGCTTGGTACTGTAATCAGCACACTCCTGAGAACACATTCTTGATCACAATGTGTAGATTGCATTGCTACGTAATGATTACACTGATATCAAAGATGGAAGGAAGGGAGATTGAGATTCATGCGGATTTCATCATTTGATCAATAATAGAGCGTGCTCTTTCAAAAGAGCACATCTGCCATTGAATTCATGTGTGGATCGATCATTTGTGAGGGGTAAGGCTAATTATCAAAGAAATAATATCTGCCACCGAATTATTATTTTATTTTGTAAACTAAAGCCAACTAAGGGTGGGCAAAAGCTCTGATCACTCCCAAGTCATCTGAGCTTTGACGCCTCTCTGGCTCCGTTGAAGTTTTCAGAAATCAGAATCAAATTTGGAGTCGGAGTTCAAACTCCAATCCTATTTTAAAAACGTTTGATCTACGTAAAATGGCTTCGTCTCGTTTAAAGGGAACGACATCGTTTTATTCACAAGGGGGTCCAGAACGCAGGACCCCTTTTGTTTCTTTCTCACATCTTCTCGACACAGCAACTCTCTCTCTCCTCTCTGGTTTGGCTTCTCCAAATCTTTTCTCCCCATTACCTGCACCGCCACCAACTACTATACAACAACCCTCCTCGTTATTTCTTGTAAGACTTATATTTTGTTATAAGGGTTTAAGTTTTTGTGTTTGTTAATTGAATGATTTAGGATTCGAAAATTGTTGAAGTTGTTTGTGAAATTTGTTGTTTTTGTGATTTTTGACATTTTGTTGTTCATTTATTGTTTGAATGTGGGGATTTCTATTTTTAGTTTAGTCATAAGATTTGTGGGATTTTGTTTGGAAAAAAATCAATTTGTACCCTATAGACAACATTCGCTCGATATTTAATCAAGTATAACTTAGCCAACATCACACAAATTGTTCGCTTGAACTTTCACTCAAGTGTGGCTCGAGTGAGCATAACCAAATTGTTCGCTCGCTCTAGTGTCACTTAAGCGGACATTTAATTTTTGTGTTTTATTTATTTTTAAACTACAAACACGACTAGTTGTTAAATGACGGTTGTTTCTTAATTGTTTCATGTTATTTTCATAGCAAATTATAGATACTACATCATCCCACAACGATTCTCCATAAGAGGAAGATGTACAACTGTTGGCATCACTAACAGGTAATTTGGGCCGTAAACCCCCATCTAAAGCAGCTACCTCCTGTGCAAGTAGTCAAGTC
Source organism: Pterocarya stenoptera (assembly GCA_003123785.1). Lineage (NCBI taxonomy): Eukaryota > Viridiplantae > Streptophyta > Magnoliopsida > Fagales > Juglandaceae > Pterocarya > Pterocarya stenoptera. The sequence continues at coordinate 216,529 of QEOT01004971.1, forward strand.
CCAATAAATATAGAAGTTCTTGATATGCTTAATGAAAATGAGGAGTTGATGAATGTTGAGGCTGATTGACCAGCATGACCTAGTAAAAAAGCTAATGGACATGGGAAAATCTCATCAAAGTTCCCAATGATCATGAGAACCCAGCAGCTTCAATGCCACTATTATGGGCAATTATGCAATTGTCATTCGAAAAAGAAAGGTACGTCTATATTAATAGTGCATCTTATAGACTGCTAGCAATATAAGATACACAAAGAGTTGGTGGCAACTAATCAAACGAAACTGAGTTACGAGACTTCTACGGCCACTGATGGCACGCAGATTGAGAAGCTTTCAATCCCTCAATACAGTAAGAGGATGTTATTGCAGAGATTATCATCACTAATGAGACGCATTTTACCATTGTTAACAAAGCAGGTTTTCGTAAATTTGTGCACACTTTAGAGCCACGATTTCCTATACCTTGGTATACAGTGATGAAGGAAGTATTTGTTACCACTGGCTAGAGAGTGTCATTTACGACTGATATGTGGACCTCCATACAGAATATAGGCTACATGTGTATCATAACCCACTTTATTGAAAGAGAGTGGATGTTGCAGAAGTAGACTACCAGCTTCAAAGAAATTATTGATCACAAGGGTTCATCCATTGGCAAGGAGATAGATGACTATATAAATGATTTGGGGTTTAGCAAAGTGCTTTGTATCACGGTTGGCAATATCTTTGATTGATTTAAGCGGACTACAATAGTAAGGAGGATATCATTTGTGAAAACCAGTTTATACATGTCCGATATTGTACCCATATTATAAGCCTCATAGTTTCTGAAGGATTCAATGAGGTTAATGACTCTATTATTAAAGTCCAGAACCTTATGAGATATGTGAAGGCTTCCTCCCAATAGCTCCGCCAGTGTAAATCAATAACTAAAAATTAGAGATTTCATCTTCTAGTATGTTGCAACTGGACATTCCGAGTCAATGGAACTCTACATACATGATGTTAAATGTAGCAAAGAAGTACCAAACAACATTCGAGTGGATGAAGGCTGAGGATAGGGCATGAGTTATGCTTTGTTAGAGTCAGTTGAGGGAAAAGAGAGCTCGGTGCGCCGAACACAGTTGATTGGGCCAATGCCAAGTATTTTGTTCAATTTTTGAAGTTATTTAATGACATAACTATGCGAACATCTGGGACTAAATATCTCACTACGAACATGTACTTCGAGGAGCTCTCAGGGTTTTATGATCACTTGCAACAGGGTTGTGTTGACAATGTGAGTTTATTGAATACAATGACTATGAGGATGAAATACAAATATATTAAATATTGAGAACATGTGGAGAAGATGAATAGATTATTATTTGTGACTGTGATCCTTGACCCTCTATATAAGTTGGTGATTGTAAAAGATTGAATTACGGACGTTCTCGGTGATTAAAATGCTGATCAGATTATTAGATCACTTAAATGAGATATTGATGATTTATATAGCCATTACAATAACAATGGTCAGTCTTCAACCGAAGGTGGTAGCTCCTCATGCCTAATCAGTTCGACATCTTCCTGGGATGACACACATGTACAGAGTTCAAATTTATTGCGACAACAATGGTATCATCATAAGAACCATGCATCGAGAAATATTATGCAGTGTAGATTTGAGCTTGAGTGTTACTATATGGAAGATGTTAAGGTACCTAGTGAAACATTTCAGATATTAACTTGGTAAAAGGTGAATTCTGGCAAATTTTCAGTCCTTTTCCGAATAGTAGGGATGTACTAGCCATTTCTATCACTATAGTTGCCTCTAAGTTGGCGTTTAGCACTAAAGATCGTGTCTTGGATGCTTATTGGAGTTTATTGTCTCTGACTACCGTCGAGGCCCTCGTTTGCATACAGAACTTGTTAAGTTCAACGCCCATTTGGAGTAGTTGATGACGAGTGCTATAAGCTTGAATCAAGTAATTTTATGATTTTAAATGATTATTTACATAATTTTAATTATTTCATTATTTAATTTATAATTTATATGATTTTATAGACCTAGTTGTGAATCCCAAACTAATTGTAGATGATTGAGATAGAAGAACTGTTGGATTGAGAACCCCCTGACCCCTTTTTATTGGTGAGAAACTCAATACCATCATGCAAAACTCGTCAGAGTTAGAAGTAGAGGTGAGTTCATAATGTAAATGTGTTCTATTTATGTTATGTATTACTTGGCTGATGGTTTAGAAGTCCATAATTAAATAACTAAAGAAAAGATACTACATCTAATCAATAAGACTTCATGTAGGAAATCAGTGATCACTATCAAGTCATCGACTTAAATGTATGGATTGTCAGGATTGATACGAGACTAGACTATTTATATCAAATCAAGATTATTATTTATATTTTGATCCTGTAAATTAACTTTATTGCAAATTTGTAGTTGAAAATTTAAATTTATCATTTGCACTTTGTACACATTAAATCACCTATTTTTATATTGTACGTGATTTAGTCATTGCACACAGTAATTTTTAATTTTTAATTATTTTTTTACATTATTTTGTCTTTTTTTTAAATAAAGATTAATTTCAAATTGGGCTTTCGACATTGGGCTGAAGGCCCAGGCCAAATCTGAGTAGAGAAAAGCTTACTCCAACTCCGATTGAAGCTCCAAACTCCAACTCCAGTCAGAGTCGGAGGTCAGAGGTGGGCATTCTGACTCTATTGGATTCGGAGCCCACCCCTAAAGCCAGCCATCTCTATATTTCATTACAATGTAAAAGAAAAGAAAGATATCAATTTACATTTGATTTTAACAAAGAGTAATGCTGGATACAATTCTAGATTGTGTGAGTTCCAAGCAATTTCTTTAAAAAAAGTAGGGTTTATCATTAAAAAATAATTTTTTCATGTAAATTTCAGATTTATCTACTTTTTTCAAAAAGAATGAGCATGACTTATACACTCTAAAACTACAAATATTATTTCTCATTGATTAATTATTGATAACACAAATGACCTCTTTGACCCTTGTTTAGCAATCGATACCGATTTGAGAGTATAATGAAGGTCTTGCAACACAAAGAAAACATGACTTGGAGAATTCCAAAAACCCCCCATCCACTATTTTAGTGGCAACAATTTTAGTGAGGACCTCAAATATGAAATCTCTTTAAGATTGAGCGTACTTGACGGTGTTAAAGATGTGTCCAAATCAAGATTTTTTTTAAAGATGTCATGCATTAGTTGAGTTTATTACATATTTCTTTTCATTCAAAGAGAAGCATTAAGTTCTACAAACTGCCATGACAGGTATAGTTCACTTTTACAAAAACTTTCATATCATCTAATTATTATAATTTTTTTAAATTTTTATATAAAATAAAATAAATAATTCAATTTTTTAAAATTTTAAAATAAAAATAATATTAAAAAAATATATTCTAACAATATTTCACTAAACTTTCAGGCTTTATCTAAACTCATCTGATCATCTTATACCATCTACAAAAACAAACGAGATCTTAATGTAATAATTTACATGATAAAAAAACATGTTTCACAAGCAAATAAAATATTTTTATTATTCGAAAAAGTCTTTCGTGGTCGAATAAAGTTGAATAACGCCTCTTTTAACCTCTCACCCGACATGAAAAATGAAAAGATAACTATACAATTTATCGTTAAGTGTTACATTTTTCTTTTCTTGGTGTCCATTAATTATATCATCATTGGCAAGTCAAAGATAAATGTGTCCGTAGAGAATGCAGACGCGGAGGAGAATTATCATCGATCTACTTCTTTACTAAGATTTGTAGCAATGCACTCCTCGAATCGATTGGGCCTATTTATTTTTGGGTATTTAGTGGGCTTTGTTGGGTGCATGGGCAGCTTAACATATTTTGTGGCCCAAGACAATAATTAAGGTTGCCTACCCAACTGAGCCGCCCATGGTTGGGTTGCAACTCTCACGTACACTTTGAATTATATTCTCTTCAATTTCAATATAAAAAAAAAAAAAATCAAAACAAAAACTATCCTAAACCAAAAATTATATTTAAACAAATTCTCAGATATACGTATCCACTTTCATAATTCAAAACATATTTGAAAAAAAAAAATCATTCACACTTTCTTATATATTTTCACAAATCACAATAGACAATTCATCTAAAAAGAAAAGGAAAATGCTTCTCGACCATCTGACAATGTCAAGTTATATTTTTTTTTTCTCAATTGTGAGGCATCTTCTATTTAAATCCATTTCTCGTTCTATTTTGTTAATTAGTAGTAATTACTAGAATAGTCAAGAGGTTTGATGGTATATAACCCAGATCTTTAAATGAAAAAAAGAATATAAATGAACTATTGATCTTGGAAATAAGGGGGGATTGATATAAACTTTTGGCAGTATTATTCATATTCGGTTACGAACTTAGTGGTACATCTTGAGAGTTGGATTTGATAATCATTGAGCCTGGCTACACCCACCGAAGGAGTAGCACTGGTCTTTTTTATTGTTTTTTATATATTTAAATATTTATTTTATTTATTTATTTCATATCTTAAGCATAATTGTGAAATGTGTAAATATTACATAATCGTTTTAAAAAAAATAAAGTTTATTATTAAAAAATTAATTTTTTTTATATAAATCTTATATATATTTTTTAAAACGAGTATACAACAGTTACATAATTCATAATTATAAATATATTTTTTCTAAGAGTCGTGTTATACATATTTTTATTTCATAATTATATGTCTTGAAATATAAAAATAAAAAAATAAAATTATATATTTTTAAGTGGAGTGCAAGAATTTTTCTTTCATCTAAATATAATCTTTGATAAGAGAGATACCTTGGTTTAGATGGACAGATTTGACAATCTTTCAAGTACTTTTTCTTTGATCCCACTCCCAAATGCCCCGGACATTTCCAACGAAGTCCGCTGCCCACATGCCCAAAGCATTGCCTTCCAACGAAGTCCGCTGCCGTTGCATCTGATTCAGATTCTGTGTCTCTTTGTTTGTAGATAAATTTCTTTATCGGCACCTTCCAACTAAGAGAATAAATTCTGGGTTCCCATTTCTTTCTTTTTCTGTCCGACCCAAGCTGAGAAGAGAAGAGAAGAGTAGCTAGGGATATCACCTCCAACTCATGGCGAATCTCGGTCCTGAGTACCCGACGAACTCCCCGATCCCGGTCGATCTCTTCGTTTCCAAGAAACATCGTGGCCTTTCCCGTGGCGATCTCGGGTTCGCCGACGCCTCCGGTGGCATCGTTTTCAGGGTCAACCGTCCGTCTTCCAAATCCTCTGCTAATAAGCTAGTACTTCTCGATGCCACTGGAAAACCTCTGATTTCTATGCACCGTCACGATGTTAGTCTCTCTCTCTCTCTGTGTTTGGTTCCGCAGAAATATATTTTTTTTGAAAAAAAAACTATAATTTGGGAGACACATTATCATAGATACGGATGTTTGCGTAGGATGGGTCGTGGGAAGGCTACAAGGGTGGGGAGCAGAAGGACTTGATATTCAGAGTTAAAAGGGCTGAAACCGACTTGGAGGTGTTTCTTCTTGACTCGACCTCTGAACTGAAGCTGAAAGGCTGCCCTTCCATGAAATCCTGCACCATCTATAAAGGCAATGACATAGTGGCTCAGGTATAATAATGCTGAACTTTACTGCCATTGCAAATTTTACACAACTTTGCTGATTCTTTGAGCATACTTGTCCAATCGTTTGTGGGTGTGTAATGTCTCAACTTCGATACTTTGGTTACCATATTGAAACTTGGTTGTGTTTCTCCCTTCATTAAACTTTGGTACAACTTTCGTAGCTTGGCTCAACAAACCGTCAATTAGCTTTGGTACAAGTAAAGACCAAGAAGCCCAAAACAGGGTATTAAAAAGAAAATGGCAAGATTACTATCACTCAAAACCAAAACTATCTATGACATCTATTAAAAAAAAAAACCCTTCATTTGCAACATCAATGAGGCATACCTGCTCATCAATTGCCAAAACACCTCTCATATCTCTTGGGATCTTAATCCACTCAATACACTCTGGGGAGCCTCCTTTAGCACCTAATTCAGCCAAAACAGTCGGTCTCCTAATTCACTTCTTTGGAGACATGGCTCAACAAAAGAACACATGATCGCCTAACTAGATTGATCTGATCCATGATTTCATAGTAGAGTAGATACCATTGAACACAACCAGCACCTAACATCCAGTTAAACCCCACTTTTGAGTTAGACTTAAACTCTTATGTCCCACAAGTTAAGCTTCACACATAACTTCAGTATCCCAAATGGATTGACCTTAGCCATGGTATTCGCATGGTTGTACCTCGCCATAGAACGTAGAGAAAGCCACCATAAAGTGCCCTGTATCATTTATTAGTACTCCTCCACCACTCCTTGGGTTTCCAAGACAACATCCATCTACACTAAGTTTAACCCTTCCTCCACTTTGCCTATGCCACTCCAAGAGTTGGGTTCTAGGAACCCTCCCTTCAACACATGGAAGCCCCAGTTGCAGAGTAATAAATAGATCAAGTTGGGATCATGTTTTCACTATGCTCACCTGATTTATAAATTTAGCCAACATCAACGTCATTCTAAAACGAACCATCTTCTTCTCCTCTTTTTTGTCCTCCATTCTAGCTTGCATCTTCTTGATCAAATGCACCAATTTATGAGAGGTAGCAGATGTTGTGAATTCAAATTTGTTTTACAAAAAAACACAGCAAAACTTGGTTCCTCCAACTCAATCTGATTCCCAAGAAGTCGCCAAAAATATTTTTAAACAAAATTGGCTCTCTCCAGAGCATAAAGTATGATCTTAAGATTCCACCATCTGGATGACACAGCAATCGCACTTGGACGCCAAGGGGATGTGATGTTGCTGAATATGCATATTAAATGGCAGGGCTTGATGAAAAAATGCTTTCCACATAAATATAGAAATCTTAGCTGGAATATATTTGCCCCAATCCAACTTGCTCCAACATACCTGTTGACCACACATCCTCAATTGTTGCCAGGCTGATTTTGTAGAGAATATAAACCAGTTTTAGAGGCTCTCCATACAGGTGTATCCTGACCTTCTCTAATTCACCACAATCGAAGGTGGTAAAATTGATCTCCACAAACTTGTGTCATGCCATGGTAAATTGACATCTCATTTAGATTGGCCATGAACCACTAATAGCTGCAATGCTGTAGATTGATCATATTTTTTCCCTCTTATTTGCTCGATGCCATGTTAATCTTATGTTATGCTTTGATGCAGACTAGTCTCATGTACAAGCTGTGGCAGCTTTATGTAAGAAAGGATAAATTTCGACTAACCATATTTCCTGGATCTGTCGATTATGCTTTGATTGCGGCAATGATTGTAATATTTATTTATCGAAGAAGACATTAGATCAAAGAAAAGGATCGTGTAAAATTCAATGCTTTTAGGTGATTCTTGTACCTGGGAGCAGTGAAAAAAGGATCCTACACATGCATTCCGTATTGGCATTTGGTACTATGAATGTAACTCTAAATCCACCTTCTACTTCAATTCGTGTGAAGAGGCTCATATTGTTAAAAAAGTTGAAACTCTGCAGGTAGAATATGCTTTTCAGAACCCCCGGTTATAAGAACTTTTGGATAGTGCTCGTTATGATGTATTAGTGCCTGGAAAATTGACCTTTTCTAATATATTCTCCCACATTTGGCTTCTACAGACAAACTCTCAATGCTTTATTTATATTTATTTGATAAATGATATTTGCAGTCGTAGACTTATCAAAAAAAAATATTTGCAGTCGTAGAATGCGTAAGCATTGCGCGCTCTTTTAAAAAAATAAATAAATATGAGATTTACATGAAAAAATTAAATTTTTAATAATAAATTCTACTCTTTTTCAAAAAGAATATATCAAACTTGCACAATTTATAACTGTATTTATAACATTACTATAATATTCCTTGGGCTGTGAATAAATACTTTATGGCAAGATAGCAATATATTTCAAGCAGACTGCGAATGTAGGTTTGATAATGTCAATATTTGAAAGGAAGTGACGAATTTAGAATCAGAAGAAGTCCTTGCAAGTATTATTGTCAAAACTGTAAAGTTCAAACCTAAATTCTTTTTATTTCCCTAAGAATTTATCCTCTCTCCATTTTATTGTTTTTTCCTTTTTAATATCTCCCTTCTAGCCACAAGTTTGTAAGGAAAATAACTGACTAGATTAGCATGAAAGCAATCTCATATAATTTGTTTACTGGCATAGGTCCGCACACGTTATCACCCGTAATGTTCTGCTGTTGCGTAAGATCGTGATCAACTCGTAAGACATACAATTGGATGAGAAAAATGTAGCAAAACCAATGCAAATATATCACCACCGCAGATGGAACTTCAGCATAAATCTGATAAGGGGGCTAATACAGAAAAAGAAAAAGACTAAAATGTGCAATGCAATTACAAAATCACAAAATTAGTACAACATTAAACACCTGAAGTGTATAAAAAGGCTAACAAAAGAACTAGCTTAGCCGAAAAAGGTAACTCACAAATGGATTAACTCCAAAGCAGAAACTACCAAATCTTAACTGGTCTACATGATACATTGTCTTTGACTCTTTGAGCTCTAATCCATAGGCTAGAAAAGATGATCCTGACCAAACAAATCAATTATAATGGAATTCCCATCCCAATAGCAGCATTGGAGCAAGAATCCGACGAGAGCAATTTTATTAAAAAAAGATTAAAACAACAGAGGCTATGGAGCAAAATAGGCACCTCTGCAAATGCACATCTAAAAGGAAAAAAGGTTCATGAGGACGTATATTATGTCGACTGCCGCATCAAAGGAACCAACCACCTCATCTCTGTTCCATTTCCATTTGACAAGTAGTATACCTTCTTCCAATTTTCTTCTGAGAATACTTCACGATTTACTAGTCTTTGCCTGCCAGACATGACAACAAAGAAGCAATAATCTGAAATAGAGTCTCGAGGAAAAGGAATTCATAAAATTTTGTTATCTAAACAATCATTTACCCTTATTTTTTTAATAGTGTTTTTTTCCAGATTATTATTAGGGCCAAATGAACCCAAACAATTTGAGACATAATATGTTATGATCTTTAGAGAGTAGGATACATTCATAGATATCTACAAAAAGCAATCTGAAAAGTCAAGTAGCTGCTTGAACAAGATAAAAGGCAATTAATTTTTTTTTTTTTTTTTATAAGTAGATAAAAGGCAATCAATTGATCATTGGCCTCCTATCAATTGATTGGAGGTCAGGGACATACCATCCAACGGCAGTGAAATCTCACATTAGATTCTACTGTTTTATTGCATCATTATATTTTGTAATCATAATATCTTTATGTCAATTGGAGATTGGCACCTTGATTATTTTAGCAACAGCACAACCCTAGCAACCTTATATATTTCTGTAGCATACCTAAGGTAATAATGACAAACAGTTGCTGCTTCGTCCAAGCTATAGCGAGGAAAATTAACACGAGCATCTACAGGAACATCCGGTAAGTCTTTACGAAGCTTTCCAACTGCTGTTGAATGAGAGAAAGCACCCACCATCATGTCATCATGCATCATAGACCTAAAAGCATTCACCTGAAAATGACAAGAATTTTTTTTATACAGTAAGTCAAGTACCACTACAGAGGCATATATATAGGACAATTGAACTATAGGGAGTAAGCTTGAGAATCAAATGCCAACATCTTCATTTCTGAGGACAAAATCAACACAAACTTGGCTACCAACTTTCACTTGCGTGAAGGATATGACCAACATGCTAACAACTAAAGGAGTGAGTTCCTTAGAAATGACATGAATGCAATTCCATCAGAAAGAGGAATTGGTGAAATTTTTGTGCATGCTAATATTTGCTGTTGCGACAAGGTGTATTCAAACTAAACAGTTGGCACTAACCATTGCAAGTTCTCTAGCATGCACTGGTCGACTAGAACGTATAGTTACTGCTTCCTCATACTCACTGAAGGTAAACCAGCTGTTATACTGGAGACAAGTAACAGCAACATATAGTTAAATGATCTACTAGGTAACTATACACAATAAATTCTATATATATATAATATTAACCCAAAGAACTGGACAATACGCAGCATTTGAAGTTGATGCAAGAAAGTAGAGACTGTTTCTCACTTGATCAATTGCTATAAGCACAGGGATATTTTTCACAAGTGATAACTCTCTCCTCAAACGAACAACCACTCCAACAGCTGCATGCGTGTGCTTGATACCTGTGTTAACAAGGTCATAGAGCGTAGAACCTTCAGGCATTGCCATGTTATCAACATCTTTCAACCATCCAACACCAGCACCCTCTCCCAGTGGAATCGGACCATCAATTTGGCATGGCAATTGTTTTAAGTGGGATTCATTCCATTTCAGAAAATCCTGGAGATAACTGACTCATGAGGAATATGCAGACCCACCGAATAACAGGTAAAAACAAACTTTAAAGATCATGAGAAGTGAGAACCACTAAGGTACTGTACGGAGCCATTACAGAAAAATTGGGAATGGGGATTTTATTTTTTTAGGCAGGGGATTGGAACTGTCTCCAGATGTTTCCTTAATGATATGTATTCAGAATGTTTAATCTAAAAACCCAATTCATGGTGAATATAACTATCATAAGTGAGTAAAAAGGATCAATTAGCTCATGGACCAAGGTTCATATTCCACATCACATTGAACATCTTCAACAAACTCTGCTACAAAAACATAGAACTAATCGCTGGTGTTGAAAATATAAGAAATGGAACGAGCATCTTTATGTTTATCTAATTCTGCTCAACAAAAGAATAAGTTCTGGAGATTGACAGATACCCATGTAAGGCTGAATGAAGGGGGAAAAGAAAAAAGGTAACACTCTTGCCTT
>QEOT01004972.1:7606-23143 GCA_003123785.1 Pterocarya stenoptera
AAAAATATGAAAAATGGGATAATTGTATTTGTGTAATTTGTCAATTATATTGATACATTACTGTTTAAATAGATACAAGGCGACAGACTAAGTATAAAAATACTAGATAAGTAAGGAAATAAACGAATGTAAGGAAATAACTGATATTTACAAATTAATGATTATAGCTAAAAATATGGTGATGATTCCTTGGCTAATTTTGTGCAAATTGGAATCTCGGATTTGATTGTGTCAATACTCCCCCTCAAGTTAGCGCATGAAGATCCGTAATGCCCAACTTGCATAAAAAATGATGAAAAAGTTCTCGGCCTAAGGCTTTAGTGAAGATGTCCGCAATTTGCTCATGTGATGATGTATAAACCGCAGTGAGAAGTCTAGATTGGATTTTATCTCGAATAATGTGACAATCAATCTCAATATGCTTTGTGCGTTCATGGAACACAGGATTATGGGTAATGTGCAGAGCATATTGATTATCACAATGCAAACTGAAAGGTTCAGGATCAGGATCAGGAATACCAAAATCAGTTAGGAGTTGCTTCAACTAGGTAAGCTCGCATGTGGTGACGGCCATGGCACGATATTCAGCTTCAGCGGAAGAACGGGCTACGGTCGTCTGTTTTTTTATGCTCCAGGAAATAGGACTTGTGCCGAGCTGAATGAAAAAACTAGTGGTGAAGCGGCTAGTAGTGGGACAGCTGGCCCAATCAGAATCAGTATAGGCCATAATATGTAAACTATTGGAGGATGGGAATAAAATGCCTTGGCCTGGGCTGCCTTTGATGTATCAGAGAACACGAGTTGCAGCTTGCATGTGAGGAAGATGGGGAGCATGCATAAACTGACTGAGGATGTTCACGACTAAGACGATATCTGGACGAGTAATGGTCAGGTAGATGAGTCGGCCCATGAGTCGTTGATAGGCGCTAGGATCAGAAAGGAGGGCGCCATTGTGATTGGTGAGCTTCAAGTTTTGTTCCATGGGAAATGGAGCAACCCGGGTGCCAAGCTGGCCACTGTCATTTAGAATATCAAGAGCATATTTTCGTTGATTAAGGAAGATGCCATTTTGTGAACGAGCAACTTCGAGACTAAGAAAATATTTGAGGGAGTCAAGATCCTTGGCTTTGAAATTGGTGGAGAGAGCACGTTTGAAAACTTGAATTTGTGAGAGATCATTGCTAGTAACCAGAATATCATTAACGTAGACAAGTACAACGGTGATACTCGTGGTGTTGACCAAGGTGAACAAAGAGTGATCGACTTGAGATTGAGTAAAACCTAGAGTGATCGACTTGAGATTGAGTAAAACCTGCATCAAGAAGCACAGCGGTTCGTTTAAAAAACCAATTGCGGGAGGCTTGTTTGAGGCTGTAGAGTGATTTGCGAAGGCGGCAAACACAGGTCTCCCCCTTAGGGCAATATCCGGGAGGTGGTGTTATGTACACTTTTTCATCAAGATCACCATGAAGGAAGGCTTTGTTGACATTAAGTTGATGAATGATCCATTGCTGTGTGGCAGCGATAGCTAACAAATACCGAACATTAGTCATTTTTGCAACAGGTGCAAAAGTCTCATGATAATCAACCTTCAACTTGAGTGTAGCCTTTTGCAACCAAGCGAGTTTTATATCTTTCAACTGATTCGTCGGCTTTGAGCTTGGTTTTAAAGACCCATTTGCAACCGATGGATTTTTTTCCAAGAGGGAAAGGTTCAAGAGTCCAGGTGGAATTGGTTTCAAGGGCACGTAGCTCATTAGACATTGCTTCGCGCCAATGGGGGTGACGAAGGGCAGTGGAATAGCAAGAAGGTTCAACAGAAGTGGTGAGAGCATGTAAATATGTTAGGTGAAAAGGTGAAAAACGAGAATAAGAAGGAAAAACAGATAAAGGGTGGGCAGTACCTGAGGGTGATACAGCGAGTGATGATGCCATGGACCCTGCGTGTAGAGGCGGACGAACATAATCCTGGAGGTAAGCGGGTCGAGTAGTAGTGCGACAAGGATGAGAAGAAGTGGAGGGAGGTTCCGTCATAACAATTGGAATAGAGGGGAGATTTGTGGCAATAGGAGGAGGAGGGGATGGGGTTGGTAGGGGAAGTTTAGGAACGGGTAAGGGAAGGATAGGGATAGATGAATGGGCAATATCGGGAAGATTTTGTAAGGAAAAGATGTCTTTATGAAAGGTGACATCGCGAGAAAAAAAGATGGTTTGTGTGTCAAGGTTATATAGTTTGTATGCTTTGTGGTTACTGGGGTAGCCAAGAAAGATACATTTTGAGGCACGGGGAGAGAATTTATCGCAATGGGCACGAAGGGTTTGGGCGTAACATAGACAACCGAGCACATGAAGATGATTATAGTTTGGGATGGTGTTGAAGAGAAGTTCAAAAGGAGATTTATTTTGAAGAATGAGACTTGGTGTACGATTAATGAGATACGCCACAATGAGCACACATTCGCCCCAAAATTTGAGGGGTAAGTGTGCTTGGAAGCGAAGACTGCGAGCAATATTCAAGAGGTGCCTGTGTTTTCTCTCCACAACACCATTTTGTTGGGGAGTTTCAACGCAGGTACGTTCATGGATAATGCTGTGAGTATGAAGGTACGTTTGAAATTTTTGCGAAAGAAATTCTTATCCATTATCAGTGCAAATTTTTTTTACCGTGGTATTGAATTGATTTTGGATAAGTGCAAAAAAATGTATGAGATTGGTATATGCCTCAGATTTATAACGCATAAGATAAAGCCAAGTGGTATAGAAAACATCATCAACGATAGTGAGAAAATAATGAGAACCACAAATGGAAGAAGTATGATAACCACCCTAAATATCACAAAATATTCTATTGAAAGCAAAAGTACTTTTATTATTATTAGAGGAAAAAGGCAAACATGTGTGCTTGGAACGAGCACAAATATCACAATCCGAAACAACATGAGAATTATTAAATAATTGAGGAAGAAGAAGACGAGAAGGGTGACCTAGGCGTCGGTGCCATAAGTCTTTATTAGTAGAGGATTGCACGGAAAGAGCCAGAAAATTGTTGGGCCGGTACACATAAAGTCCATTGCAAAAATCACTTGCTCCAATCAGCCTCGTCGATTGTGGGTCCTGAAATAAAAAATTTTTAGAAAAAAAAAGAAACAATACAATTGGTGTGAGTGGTGAGCTGAGGGACAAATAATAGATTAAATTGAAAGTCAGGGATAAAATAGACATTAAAAAATGTAAGGGAGGGGGATAAGTGACAATTGTCGATACCCTTAATAGAAAGGGTATGGCCATTCGCTAGTCTAACCGAGAGAGAAGGGGGGGAGGTTGCAAAGCAGAGAACGCATGTCGGTCATGACACATGTGGGCGCTAGCGCCGCTGTCCATAACCTTGTCACGGTGGCTGTTGAAGGAGGGGGTAGAAGAGATGGCGTTACCGAGGAAATTGGAGGAGATGGGCTTCGGGTTTAGCAGATCCAACAGTTTTTGATAGAGTTCTAGTGTCAATCCGAGGAGAGACGACGAATCCGAGGAGGCAGAGGCTTGATTGGTTACTGGAGCTAAGGCTGGCGGTGGTTTGCCAAGGATGGAAGGGCTCGGCTTGGAGCGGTGATCTTGTCCAGGTGGGTATCCAACGATCCTCCAGCAGAGGTCACGGGTGTGGCCCGTTTTGCCACATTCGGTGTAATGCAGGTGGCTTTGTGGAGTGTTAGAGTTGGTGGTAGCAAAAGCCATGGGGTCCGACAACAGTGGTTGGGGATGAAGGAGGTGCTGCTGCTCTTCCTAAAACAAGATAGAGAAAACCTTGGTGATGGGAGGAAGCGGGTCCATAGTTAGGATTTGGGTTCTGAGTTGGGCAAATGAATCATTTAGGCCAAGAAGGAACTGGAAGACACGCTCATCATCTGCTTGTTTTTGCAGATCCTTGAGGTCAGAGTGGTTTTGAAGATGGCTTAATTCATACCATATTTGTTTGATATGGTTGTAATATTCATGAATGGAAGTGGTGTTTTGGTGCAGAGAGGAGAGTGCACGTTTAAGGTGATAAAGACTTGCATTGTTGCCGTGGCTGAAATGAGATTGGAGATCAACCCAAACTTCACGTGGGTTTGTGTGATATTCAAGGGAGTTGGGTAGAGATGGGTTGATGGAGTTCAAAATCCAAGTAAGGACCATGTCCTTGGTTTGGTTCCATTGTTTGTATTCGGGAGAGCTAGGATCAGGGGAGGGAAGAGAGTCATCGACAAAGTTGAGTTTATTCTTGCCATTGAGTGCGCGGGTCATGGCTTTTTGCCATTTTGGAAAATTATCTCTTGTAAGGAGACCAGAGACAAGGATTAGGCTTGGGGAATCAGAGGGATGGAGAATATATGGAGAGAGGACAGAGGAAGAGAAAGAAGAAGATGAAGAGGAGGAAGAAGCCATGTAGGGCTCAGGTAGTGTAGGGATAATGTTTAGGCTGATACCATGTTAAGAATATGAAAAATGGGATAATTGTATTTCTGTAACTTGTTAATTACAATGATACACTACTGTTTAAATAGATACAAAGTGACAGACTAAGTATGAAAATACTAGACTAAGCAAGAGGATAGAAATACTAGACTAAGTAATGAAATAAACGAATGTAAGGAAATAATTGATATTTACAAATTAATGACTATAGCTAAAAATATGGTGATGAGTCCTTGGCTGATTTTGTGTAAATTAGAATCTTGGATTTGATTGTGACAATAATAACCGAATTATATCTACTTATATATAAAGAGCCAATCCGTTAACAACAGTAATTTCGTCTAACAAATTTTTTTCCGATTTTGCCCCTGCTTTTATTTCTTAATTTCGGTTTTACCCCTGGAGTTCTTCCCATTTTGCCCCTGACTCTATTCTTAATTTACCGTTTTCCCCTCCTCCACCGTCCGTTTCTTCGTCTCCTACAGTGCGCCTCCGTACGCCGGCGTGGCCAACACCACCGCTGCCATTCTCTTCGTCTCTGTCCGGCGTCCCTCCCCATCCAATATCAGCCCCTCTCGTTCCGCCGTTAACCGCCACGATCGAATGGAAGCCGCGGCTCGTCCGTTTCTTCGTCGCCTCCATTGCGCCGCCACACGCCGGCATGGAGAACACCACTACTGCCATTCGCTTCGCCTTCGTCCGGCGCCCCTCCCCTTCCAATATCAGCCCCTCTCCTGCCGCCGTTAACCGCCGAGAGCGAATGAAACCACCGGAGCGAATCGGATGAACAGTGTATTAATCTAATAATATTTTTCCTATTTTGCCCGATTTTATAAAAACACTATCAATTCATCTTATTTCATCTTATTATTATTAAAAAGTATTTTTAATAATATTGTGAATTTTTTTTAATGGTTAAGCGTCTAAAAAATTGAATAAAAAATAAAAAAATAGATTTTTTTCTGCTTATTGAAACTTATCTCCGAGAGTGTAGCACTGCTCTTAGGCTTTAGATATGAAAAATGAGTAATGTTACAAATCGGTTTGAGCTTTACAATTGGACTATAGTATTTTTTTTTTCTAAATTGATACCAACTCTTCATAAAATTTTAATAAAAAATCAAAACCATGAAAATTAAATTTTAATGTTGTGCAGTATTTTATTTCCTTTAATTTTAAATTATGTAAACATCGAATTGAATTGTTAAATTTTAATATAAATCTAATTTTTCCCTAATATAATATGTCATTATTACTATTTTATTTAGCGAAGTGTGAAAATGTTAAATAAATTAATGTTTTTTATTATTATTATTTCTTATAGTGCTTATGTTTTA
The DNA here is from genome assembly GCA_003123785.1 of Pterocarya stenoptera. NCBI lineage: Eukaryota > Viridiplantae > Streptophyta > Magnoliopsida > Fagales > Juglandaceae > Pterocarya > Pterocarya stenoptera. The sequence goes on from QEOT01004972.1 coordinate 13,393, forward strand.
ATAATATTAAAAACGGTTATGAAAACTTTTTTAAAGTAAATTAAGATGATCTGGTTTACATTCTTAAACTAAAAACTAAACTGCCTTTGAAATAACGCAATGATTTAACATTATTTGTAGTGCAGAATAATATAGTTTAGAATACGTTTTTAATTTTTTCCTTCTCTGATAATTTATATAATGTTGGAATTTTTTTTTTAGATATTTATGAATAAATGTTTAATAATTACTAACAAATTATATTCTCATAAACAAGATAAATTAAAACAATTTTTTTTTCAATGATCTTTTAGTATAATTCGTAATTTAAAAATGTTTTCTTCCATAACCAAATGAATTCATCCCATCTTTTTTTATATAGAAACCTAACAAAATTATCATTAACATTAATTTTAATTTTCAAACTATAATAAACATTATTTTTTTGCTTGCAGCCTTGTTTCACCATTTTATAATTCATAATAAAATTTTAGTGTTAATATTTTCATTATTAATTTAAGCTTTTATTAAAATTTTCTTATTAAACTTTTCTGTTATATAACTAAATAAAACACAAACTTATATGGATCTATCATTTCTGTTAAGTTTATATTAGGTTTACCTCAAGTTATGTAAATCCATGATTTGTTTTAATTTTATTTAAAAAAATTTCTTCACTTTGTCATTCCTCATTTGCTATCAATTTTTCACTTTTATATATTTGTAACTGGGCATATGTTCAGTGCACAATTGCTCATCAATTACTCTTTTTTTTCCTGTTTTTCTCATAAAATCCAGTTCTCTTATGTTTTTGCAATTTTGCCGATTAGGTGAGTTAAGGTTTTTTTTTTTTTTTTTTAGGTTGGATATTAAATTTAGATGAAATTAGTTAAGAAAAAAAATTAAAAATTACATAAAATATTGTTAGAATATTATTTATTATTGTTATTATTATTTTAAAATTTAAAAAAATTGAAATGTTTATTATATTTTATATAAAAATTTAAAAACTTACTAATAATAACTTACTAAATAACTTACTAATAATTAAAAAATGTTTTCTGCCATTACTATATTCCTTATAATAACTTACTAAATTTTTAAGGGAATTAAACTTTATTCCTGACTTTAGCTCCTCAATTGTATCATCATCATTCACTTGGATATTCTGAAATTTCTCGACACTACCATCATCAGGTTTCTGAGGAATTGGTATATCATAAATAAATTCTTTAATTCTAGGAGATTCACATGCCACTTCAATTTCTCCACCATCTTGTCTATTATTCTCTGAACCAACTATTCTCCTTGTAGCGGAGCTTGTATTGCTGATTAGAATTGGAGGTTCCATGATTTGTTGAAATGGGTAAACATCATTCTACAATAAACACAAATAGTCTGCAATTAAATTCTTGCAAAGAAACCAACTTAATTTTTTTTTTGTATACGTGCAAAGAAGCTAATTTTTTAATAATAAATCATAATTAGTTATCATGATTTTTCGTTGTAGTTTTAAACTGTCTTTACTATTCATTTATAGTAAAAAATTTAAAACATAACAAAATTGATCACAGGGCATACGTGCAGCGCACGTTGCCATTTACTAGTATATATATATATAAGAAAAAAACTGCAAAGTCATGGGAGATCAATACTCCAGAGATCACCACTGATCATGATCAGTACTCCTGACGATATAAACACCTTAAAGTTATAGTTAATAACTGCAAGTTTAAAGTAAGTCTTATACAGATGAAACCTTTGTAAAAAAGCAGGTCTCACTAAAATTAAAAAGCAGATTTTTTTTTAACACTTTTTAATGATTAGATCCACTTTTTTGTGAAATGCTTGGGATCCCGACAATGGGTCCCAGCATTTCTCCTGATTGTGTTTTTAATTTTTTTTTTTAAATTTAAGGATTAAGGAAATGTTTTTTTTTAATGATGTTGTGATTTTTTTATTTTTTTAAATGTTTATGATTATTAAAAAAAGAAAAAAAAGAAAAGAAAAATGAAAAAATGAAATCTACTTATCAAGATACTTTTTGTAGATACTTTTTCAGTGGCTGTAGTGCCGCTCCACTTTCTTACAAAGGGATTGTGAGAAACTTATATATTTAAAATTTGTACAAATCATTACTCTAATAATAATGACATTAAGTTATATTTTGAATAGTGATCTGATTATATCATCTTTAAAGAGCATATTAATTAATTATAAATTAAACCACCTTTTTTTATTAATTTATAGTTTCATAATTGAACTGAGATTTTCATGATCTCCTTCTATATATAATGCTAATGTACTGATATTATCCATATATGATCAACGAAGCACATGATCACCTTGATCACTAGAATTTACTCTTTTTAAAGAAATAATAATAATAATAATAATACAACTGATTAGTATTGACACGCGGTCGATATAAATTATTTTTATTTTTTTATTGGAGTTTTATGATGTCTTTTTAATTTATAAGGTAGATTCCTTAAAAAATAAAATTTACAATTTTTATTCACAAATATTATTTTTATAAACTTACTTATTCCCCAAAATGAATTAATTAAGCACTGTCTGATTATACCCTAATTGGTCCAAATTAATAAACTTATCACCGGATCAGACCCAAAATTCTCAACGATTTGATGGATGTTATATCATTAATTTTATAGGGCCCATGGAAAAGTTGAAAAACTCAGTACTTTTTTTAATAGAGCCCATATTTATACCAAGGGTTTTGCTATACAATTTTTTTCTATTCATTCACACTTTATATTTCATATTTTTTAATATATTTTTAAATTTTTTTTTTAATTTATTTTTTTAAACTATTTCAAATTTTTTATTCACTATTCATATAAAAAATATTTGATAAAAAAATTAAAAAAAAATTTAAAAAAAGGTGGAGTGTGGAGTATGGTGAATAGTAAGAGACTGTGAAGATTATTTGTTTTACAAAATGCAGCGCTTGCTCAATAAAAATAGTCAAATGACCGCGGGGTCTCCATCCATTAAAAAAACTTAAATTTACAGTACTTATTGGTCATGTGTTACGTACATTAAATCAACAAATCCTCCATGACTTATAAGTATTAAACCTAGCTAGCTAGCTAGGAACCAACAGTACTACTTGATCTTTTAAGTAAAAAATAGCGAGAAAATTATATCCAAACAAGGCCATTAATTTACATTTTTTTAATTGTATAAACAAGATCATCAACTATATGATTCATAAACAACTTCTTGGTATGACAACTCCATTACTGCTCCCGCTGGCATTGGTGCAAGAAGATGCTGTTGCTGTGCTATTTTTATTATAAGAAAGCTTTATGTCTTGCAATCTGATCCCCTTGCATGGATTGCTTGAACTGCATATAAAATTAATGGCTATTTTCGAGGCCGATGTTCCTTTAATGTTGTTGTATGTCACTTGACTTATCTTCACGCCAGAACTCTAGTGGGGGGAATTAAGGAAGAGAATGATATATACAATTAATACAACAAAAAAAGAAAATGCATGCAATTTCAAGATTCTGAATTAAATTTAATTTTTGAGGTGAACAAATTACGTACGTACTCAGCTAGCTGCTATATATAAACTAAAAAAATGCCATATATTCATCTAAGTTTTATGCCTGGCGGGTACCTGAGTTGGACAACCTTTGGCGGTAGGGCAGTATTTCTGGTCAATGATTATAGGGTTACCGACGTTCTTCATGATAATGTTACGAAAAGCGATGTTTTTCACATATCCATTGCTAGGCCTGGCCCATGATTTTATACGTACTCCATTTTGAGTTCTTGAGAAAACCGAGCTCGCTACTGTCACATTCTCTACACCAGCTTCGTTTGCATATGCACCCAAACTACCAATGCTGCATCCACAAGGTAAAAATGATTCATATGAGAAATAATACCATCATTTTAGCGCTTTTTTTTTTATAACATTTTCAAAGGTTCGCACAATTATTTCACAGGCTAGCTAGCTAGCTAGCTATAAGGATGCTGAAACTAGGTAGCTGCTGATCCTGTCAGCGTAATTATTTCGTTCTCATCATGTATATGTTAATTACTTGCCTATAAATTTCAATGCACGTACAATACCTTATTCCATGTCCAGGGCCACAGGCAACACGCTCAATCCACAAGTTTTTAGAGCCCTGGCCGATGGAGATGCAATCATCTCCGGTCATTATGGTGCTCGAACTAATCGTGACCCCAGTTGAGGATTGCACGTGTATGCCGTCGGTGTTGGGGCTCGAGCTGGGGGCGCTAATATTCATCTTTCGAAGAACAACATAGTTACAATGATAAAGAGAAACATGGATTATCTGGCTGTTGATTGATGTCAAGCCGCTCACCACGACGTTGCTAGACCACAGGAACGATATTGACTGAAATGCAAATTACACCATTAAGATATACGGTGATCATTAAGTTGGGTCAACATTCATATTAAAAACGTTGTAACAGGCTGGCAATATATTTGATTAATTCACGTACGTTCTTTATATATAGCAGTACTGCTGGAATAATTAGCAGTACTTATACTTTGTATTCAAGGAAATAAGCGGCCATAACATACCCTGGATCCAACTGGGCAACTTCTTCCAGCTCTCCGGCAAGCCCAATAGCCAGCTCCCTTTCCATCAAGAATGCCACCAAAGACCGAAACCCTAGTGACCTTACTGAACAAAATCCAATATTGGGAATTCCAATGGTTCCAATAATCCGACGGGGCAACAAGGGTTCCAGCAAGCTTAACCACGATTCTACTCTTACATGGGCCAGTAAAAACTACTGGTTTTAACAAGAAAGTACCCGAAGGAACGTAAATCGTGGCCGGTCTAGTCGAGTTGCATGCTAACCGCCATGCCTTAAGAAATGCTTGCGCCGAGTCAGTTTTCCCATCTGCTCTAGCACCAGAACTGACCACGTTGTAATATGCTGCATTCGATGAACGACTGAAGGCCATGCAGACGAGGAAGAGAATCCAAGAAAATATCGTGAGATTACAATTAGCCATCTTATAATCTCGATAATTAGGGAGATGATCAGAGGACGTTGATGAATTAAGAAGATGTGGGGCTCTGGCTATCATTTATACTAGCATTGGGTCGATTTTTGAACCGACAAACTGCATGTTCGATCAATCATTAGTTTAGTACGTACGTACGAAACAAGTCAATTAAATGTTACTCAATACACGTAGTCGGGTGCACCTCAAGTCATAGGGGTAAGTATGGTGGCATTGCGCAGGCGTTGTATTATATGTATGTATGTATATATATATATATATATGTCGTCTGTTTTTTCTTAGAAATGGTTTAGAATAATGGCATGATGATATGTACAAGCATTAATCGTCTAAGGTATTCTTTGTGGAGCAGTAGTACTATTACTCCTGTCATTCCAATGAAAGCATGCATGGCGCATCAGTCATGCATACACATGCATCATCGATATTCATGTTATCCTAATTTTCATCGGATGTATCGTGATCTATATATATAGTGTATGAGGCAGTAACAGTATAAATAGGTAAATTTGGTGTAGTTTAGATAGTGAGATGAGATAAGATGGTTTTAAATGAAAATTAAAAGTTGAATATAATATTTTTAAAATATTATTTATTATTATTATTATTTTAAAATTTTAAAAAATTAAATTATTTATTATATTAATTTATATAAAAACTTAAAAAAATTACAATAATAAAATAAGATAAAAGATAAAACACTGTCCAAACTCTAGGCTCAACGCAACTCATGACTATTCCATTTTCAGTTTTTCATTCTTTGGGTACTGTTTGAGTTGACACTTTTTAATTGGAGGTCTAACTAATGTACGTGCATAAGTGAATCGCAGAGAAATTTCCCCCATCAGGCCGTACGTACACACTTTGTTAGGCTCCCAATATCACGTGTTTAGAATGGGAATGGTCGGAAAGGACAGCGTGTAAATCCTAGTTGCTGTACGTTGACTATGGTATCGACCAATATTGTTGCAATGAGCTAGGGGCGGCTGACAGTGGAACAGAATATATATTGAGTGTACGCAACAATCGAAGCCTTAATGGAGTGCATATTTGCATGTGAAACGCATGCAGAGCGCGCAGTATTGGCGGAGAACCGGGCGGGAATACAGCGATTGATTGAGATAAGGCAATCACTGGGAACGTTATAAACAACAACCTGCATTTAGTTTTGAGCGGTGTACCAGCGCTCCATTTGACACGATAAGTAAAATTGATTTTTTTATTTTATTTTTTAATTTATATTTTTTTATCATTTTAAAATATTTTAAAGAAATATTTTTAAAAAAATATCAATACATCAATAGTTACTTCCTTAACCATTAAATAAAAAAATTAAAATAAAAAAGTGTCAAAATGAGATATCAACTTTAGGTGTCAAAGTAAAATTTTTCTTTAGTTTTTATGTGCTATATATACAGTAAAAGGCTAGTCAATATTGTACCTATTTAGTGACTGATGACCTCAGTGCATGGCTTTTGTTAATAATTTGTTATATGTATCTTTTCACTGTTAATTTCGTTTATCCAAGTAATATATGTTAACCATTATGCAACATATATCCTAGACAAAACGAAGAGAAATATCAAGCCTGTAATCAAATGATCTGCTAAAGTTGGAAAGTATGCCACCTAACATCAAGCTGAAATTGCTAAAATATGGAACCTACCAATTCTGATATAGTGAAGATTTGAAGGAGAAGATTGTAAGAATTTTCTTTTATTGTATTATTCTGTAAATCTTGCATTTATGTTGTTTATGATCTTGTATTTAATTTTTCATTGACTACATGATGTATATAAGGATATATAATATTTGAAATGAAATGTGAATCATTTTTCTAATTTATCTTCTCTTTGTTTCATTCTTTCATGGTATCAAGAGCCAAACAAGGCTAACACCGCAATTTATAATGTCTGATACATCTTCCATTTCCTCCTTCCTCATCCCTAACCTTACTAAGCTAATTTCCATTAAACTCAACACCAACAACTACCTACTATGGGTTTCACGGTTCTTACTAATGCTGAGAACACATGATCTCATTGGAATCATAGATGGGATTGAGCCTTGTCCTCCACAATTCCTTCCTTCTCAAGAAGGACCTACACCAACTCTGAATCTAGAATACATCAGAAGTATCAATGCAACTCTGACTGAAAGTATCCTCTCCACTGTGTTTGGACTTAATACCTCATGCCAAGTTTGGATTTCCTTGGCCTCTCGGTTTGCCTCTCACTCTAGGTCTTGAGTTGACAACTTCAGACCCTCAGACAGGATTCTAAGTCTTGTACTCAATATTTGCAACTAGCAAAATCTTGGGCAAACCAGCTTGCTGCTGTTGGCAAGCCTGTGGATGATCATTCATCATCAGTAGATTACATCCTTCATACACCCCATTTGTCACCTCTTTTTCTTTTGAACCTCGAACAGATCCAATGACCTCTGTTGAGTTTTAAGCAGAATAATTACTAAACCATGAAATTCTACTTGAATCTCAAAACAAAATCATACCACCTGAAGTTGGTTCATTTGCTCTTTTCACAAACAAAGGCCATAAAACTTTCAATCCTCGAAAGTTTAAATAATCCACAATTTCAAAATCTTTCCCTCCAAAGCAATCAAATCGGCAAATTCATCTCAATTCTTCCAATCATTCTCCTTCACCAAAATCTGCATCCATATTTCAAAACAATACTCGAGTCCCATGTCAGATTTGTGGAAAGACTAATCATCAAGCTCTTGACTGTTCTCCTTTCAAAGTAGACACCCTTCCCACTAGCTAGCAGCAATGGTTGCTCAAACAAATGCTCAGGTTGAAGACACTGATCCTTGGTTTGCAAATAGTGGAGCAAATCAACATATTACTGCTTCTCTTGAAAACTTGAGTTTCCAGCAGCCTTTCTAAGGAAATGAATTTGTAATTGTGGGAAATGGATCTAATCTCAGCATTACAAACACTGGTTATGCTAATCTTCAAGCAGATGGTGCATCTTTTAAATTATAGCATATCTTACACTGTCCAAAAGCTTCTACTAATTTACTTTGAATCCAACAATTTTGCAATGGCAATGCTTGTTTCTTTGTACTTACCTCTGATAATTTCTATGTTAAGGACATTGCAACAGGGAAGATTCTTCTGCAAGGAAGGAGTGAGAATGGTCTTTATCCGATCCACATGGGCCTAGTTTTCAAAAACAAGATGAGTCAAATAACAGCTTTACTTGGCATCAAAACATCTACTTCAGTCTGGCACAATAGATTAGGCCATCCTCATTTTGCTATAACACAAAATATTGCAAAGTTTCAATCTTTAGTCAAGGATGCCATTAATAAAGTGTCTTTATGTTCTTCATGTTAGTTTGCAAAGCACAAAGAGCTTCCTTTTACTAATTCTACTCACCAAAGTATTGCACCACTTGAGTTAATACATTCAGATGTTTGGACATCACCCATTCAATCAAATAGTGGCTGCAAATACTTTGTTCTCTTTGTAGATGGCTATTCCAAGTTCACCTGGCTGTTTCCAATAAAAGTAAAATCTGATGTCTTTGCTTGTTTCATCAAGTTTTAAGTATCTAGTAGAAAATCTACTATCCCATAAAATAAAAACCTTGCAAACAGATTTTTTTTTTTTTTGTTTGGGGGGGGGGGTTTCTTCATAGGATATCTTGCCCACACACTCCTCAACAAAATGGTATTCCACATAAGAAATGCATTGACGATAACGACTTTTTTCATCTTATATATACGCTTATATGAAATAAGCCAGAATATTGTAAACACAAGATTATTTTGGAAATTTAACCCTTGCTATATATATATATATATACTGTATAGCATCACATCCAGCCAAAAAAGGTGCAGATCTAAGGGTACATAGGAATGCATGCATGCATGCATGGATGGCAGTTAAACCCCACAATTGGTTAGCATGCATTGGCGGCGGGGGAGATTACCGACCAATCTTCTCACACCTTTTCTTTTGCATCAATCTGGTCATAAACCGGTCTAGAAGCCCAAAATTTTGCCGACTAGTTTGCTAGCTAGCAACATATTTAAAGGTAAGCCCGGAAGTTATAATAATAATAAAAAATGTAAGCCCAGAAGTTTAGACCAAGCCCAGCTTGGCCGGGTACAGTAATGGTTCTCCTAATTAACATGTCTATTCCAGGCCTGGGTGAAGCCCAACCATTATAGGAGCTTAACAAAGCCCCGGCTAGCTCTTGTTTTTATATTCTTCGTCCGAACATCGACAAGAATGGCCCCGCCGTTAATTAACTGCCTTTTCAGTTTATAAAAATTTCGAGAGAAGATTCCGATATATTCAGCCTTAAAATATTATTTTATGTACAAGAAAATTGATTAGAAAGTCAAATAATTAAATCCCGGCCAGCTAGTCAATTGGCCTAAGTTACCCTAATATTACATTAACCAATTAATTATAAATAGATTCATGACTAAGAAAATAATACGCATGACCACATGCATGTGGTGATCGAAAGGGTTGGTCCGCAATTAAAGGAAAGCCCTCATCACAGTTGCTTAATTGAATTACTTGGAAATATTACTAGCTAGAGGGTCCTAGCTAGTATATATAATTTAATTAGTGTGAAAATTGACTCCAGAATATATATATATATTATATAAATTAAGTCAGGTTGATCATGATCATCAGGGTCCTATTTGGCTTGACCCCAAAGTCATCATCATGTTCTTTCGGCGGTACATAAA
>QEOT01004972.1:76322-94489 GCA_003123785.1 Pterocarya stenoptera
GGGGGGGGGGGGGGGGGGAATAAGACCACATGACATTGCATTTGCAACTTCTAATATATATCTTGACGGCCTTGTCGATCCATAACATCATGATGATATTTACGGACTCCTAGTAGGCTGATCAGTGTCACTCAAGCTAAACAAAGAAAGCCCACATTTCCATCAGACAATGACATAAAAATTAGTGCACAGTAGGTGCAATATATAACACTCGAATAGAGATTTCTAGTGAAATCTTGGAAAATAAAAAGTACCTCGAGGGTGATTGTGTAATCAGACACGTCAACTGCTTTAGCCCTAAAAATGTGGGCAATGTCAAGGACATCCCTTCGAGCAGCAGCGTTCGCTGCAATCTTTATCAACATCAATTCTCGCTCAGCAAATGGCAAGTGAGTGATATCACGAACCTGAATGAATCATGACATAAGAGTTCAAAAACTCAGACATAAGAGCTCTATAAGGAGATTTCCTCGCAGCCAACAAATTATCAACAGAACTTGACTAGTAAAGACTCAAGAAAGCATCAGCATGAAGGTTCCAAAGGAATTTATAAGATGTAGAGTGATCCACCATGTTTGCCATTGAGCAGGAAGCTATGGATAATTAATACACACTATTGAGTGAGGATCTATAATTATCAAATGTTTATGCACCAACTCATTAACATTACCATCTGCATAATGGTGAAAATCCAAAGACGAGAGATTTTTTAAGTAGAAAAAAAATCAAAGGTAATGGGAAGGTGGCACAGCGTCCAATTCTTCTATCTATGTTAAAGAGGTTGTGTTATATACTACACTCATCCCACTCTCATCCCATTGCGTTGACTTTGCACTGCCCATCAACCCTTAGATCAGATCTTATTTTTTAAAACAATATATTCAAGAGTTAGGAGAATGCCACATCAACAGAGTAGGATAAGAATGAGATGGAAGTATAGTCTATCTAGCATTTTCCCTATGTTAAAAATATGGGGTTTTAAAAATGCTATTTATTTATTTGATATAATACATCCTTCCTCGTAATTGAACTTTTTTACCTCATGAAGATCTACTAGCTTATGAAGTTGCTGCACCAACTTGTTAATTGATTCATCTGTTCCAGGAACAACAGTTGTAATGCGGGAGAGCCCCTCAACTTCGGCATTTCCAACAGCTAAACTCTAATAAAATGAAATAAAGAAAGTAGGTTAGCAGATGAAGAAACCTTATAAACAAAAGCTTCATTAATTGTAGAAGAAAAAGCAAAAGGAAAGAGGAAAAACCGACAACGACCAAAAAAAGGACAGTACCTGAATGTTATAACCCCTTCGAGCAAAAACCCCTGTAACAATATTGAGAACTCCAGGAGAATCATTTACAAGCATGGATAAAGTGTGAGATTGAAGTCCACTTGTCTGAAAATAACCCGGCATTAATTCGCGTCACAAAACAACTAACTTTATTTAACCATTTTGTTTCACAGTCACCATCTGACCAATTGCCACATGGCTATAATTCAGTCATAATGCATAAAGGCAAAAACTGTAATTAGATATAGGCCCTTGACATCAACTATATTTACAAATCACCATTCAGAGCTAAATTTATTTAACTTGTAAAACGTGGCCCACTCCACTGAGATTTCTGAAAAGGCTATGTACCTTTCAAAGTAAAATTACAATCCCTCAAGGCTAAAACCCAAGATGGAAAACATTACTCTTTTCTTCACACACAACCAAGGATGTTGGGTAAGATGCCAAATATTATCTCTTATGAATGTCTGACTAGAACTTAGTCCCCTTTCTTCCTGTTAGATTGTACATGAATCGAATTAACCATGGCAGTCAAGGTTCCTTAGAAATGAATAGGGAAAAGAAACTAAAGAAACAATTAGATGTTAGCCATCAAAATACATAAATAGAAAGCAATTTATTGTTGACATCACCTCTGCAAGAACATACAGCAAGCATCAGCAGCAAGATTTCAGAATCCCCAAGGAGATTTCTTGTCCGTCCCAAGAATGAAATGGTATACAACGCAATAGCATGAAAATTTTATACTAAGGTGAGCCATAATTATCTTTTCTTAGAAATTTTATGGGAAGCACAAGACCCCATTTGGCTAGATCTACAACTATTTCCACATTCATGGAATGTTGTGCAGCAGTTAAAAATGAGATGATCTGTAGTGGCTTCCACATGAGTTCAAATACGCTACTTACTTTATGTCAGACAAAACCAAAGGTGGTTTGAACACTAAAAAAATCAATAGCTTTTATCAAAAACTTCAACAATTAGGTGTTTTTTTTATAATGAAGTAGGATTTTATTCAAACTCAAAAAAGATGTGAACCGAGATATCAGTAGGAATTGCAACAATTAAAAAGGATTTTATTTCATCCCATTTTCTTCCAAATAAAACAATAGGAATTGAATACCCAACCAAGATATCAGTCATGGTGGACCGTGATATGAGCAATAAGAAGAGGAAGAAGATTGAAGGATAATAAGAAATGATAAGTAATCTTACATCTTCATCATTGAGCACACCCCAGTGAGCATCAAGAACTTGACTGGTTGCAAATCCATCAAATGGCTCTACAGGATAAACATCTCCCTTCATGAAAATTATAAAGAAGAAATCAATTCTCAATATGTTACTTTATATGTGCTCCCCCTATCCATGATTAGAGGCTGATTTGCATTTTTTCACTACATATGTCCAAATCCAAAAGTTAAACATTAACTATCTCTACTTTCCCACAATAACCATTACTTTTCCCTGAAATTTGGGTATTTATCAATAGACCCGGCCAACAAGAAGGCAAAGGTTGAAGCTCATACCCCTGCAGACATATCAGTTCTGTCATTGAGTTTTGTATCCTGTGGAGGAGCACCAACAGCTATTTTTCCTTCAAGATCTGGATATGAAGCTGCTGAGAATCTCTGAAATGGAGCAGATGCACCCTTTCTTTCCCTTCTCAATGCAATCTACCAGGTATACCCACTTTCAGACATTAACATGTGGAATACACATTCAAATAATAAAATAACTTTCTTGTGACATACCAATGTATCATAAGTAAGGAGAAAACAGCAATAAGCAAAGAGAAGAGAAGAGAACAATAACTATGAAAATCTATCAAGCAGTTCAAGGGAAGTTGTGAACCTTTCCTGTTCTGGCAATTTCTTTGATCCCAAACTTGCTTAAATTTCTTTGCATGGCAACCAACTTCCCTGGATCTCCAGTTACCTATATCAATTTCAGAAGAATCTAACTTGTATTTAGGACTTCTTTTTGGATAAGTTAGATAAGTTTTCTTAATGACTATACAAGGAAGGTGGGGGGGGGGGGTGTATTTCAAACTAAACGAATTTTAAAGCCAAACAATTCACTTCAGTAACACATTGAACTGTGAATTCCAAATGGAATTCATGATGTGAACCGATCTGATAAATTAAAATTGTAATTTTAGAAGAAAGGTGAGATTGGAGATAACAAGGATTTGATGTTTCTAATTATGAAGAAAAATTGCAACCTAGTGTCTAATAGGCATTCTTACAATTATGATATAGGCATACATTTCGGTGGCTAGCGTTTACAGATGTAATAGAAGTCCACGTTATTCTTGTTATACTAAGTTGATGTGCACTACAAAACATAAAAGCTGTCTCACAAGGTGATTTGATGAGCTTTTCCGAAACCATAAATCATAACCTCTCAGATTTTTGGGGAAGTTCAATTTAAGAACTCCCCATGCATCTTCAAATTATATGTACTAATAATTTTCCACCTAAGTTCTACACGCACGTACCCAACTTCCGGAAAATATACAAAAAGTTAGGAATTTCTAACTAATTTTGCAAGAGTTCAACTTTCAACTGCTCATACAATGGATAAACGACACATGAAAAAAGAGAAACGGTAAAATATTTCCAATAATCACCTCAATGGTGAACATATATTCTGAGATATCCACGATTCTTGCTCGGAAGGTGTTCACTAGCCACATGATCTGAAGATCAGCCAATAAAAAAGGCTTGGTAATGAAAAAAAATAGTAAATAGAAACACACAAATATTTCAACAGATACAACAAAAATCAACATTTAAAGATCAGCCGAGAAACAAGGTTCAATAATGAAGAACGTGGAAAAAAGTAAAGAAATGAATCTTTAAATAGATTCAAGAACACTGTTGAACATGTAAAGATTTACTATGCAATTACCTCGGGACGGTACTCTGGACCTGCATTGATTTTTATAAGCATTAGTTCACGTTCTACCTGTGGCTCATTCGATATATCTTCAACCTAGTTATTAGATCAAAAGTGATAAGTTAAAGATTTTGGAACTTATTCAAGAAATAATCTTGAAAGACCAAAAAAATGAAAAAATAAAGAAAAAGGAAAAAGTAAGATGACATGCAAAACAAAAATTTTTATGACAAGTCAATTGTATTAATATCATAGAGGCGCAGGCAAACCCAAGTATATGGGGTGTATACAAGAGAAGGCACCCAATTATGGATGAAAAACACAAATGAGGCAAGGGATGATGGAGTAAGAATTTAAATGGAAAAGCAGATACAGGCACCAGCAGAAAATATTGAAAATATCAGGGCTTGATCATGCTAGTCATATTTTACACCTCATTAAGCCAGTTTTTAAGCATAATGCTGATGGAGAATTTCAAATATATTTAAAAAAACTTACGTAGGGAAGAAGTCATACATACACACAGACATACATGCAATGAAGATTATATGTGTCTACGTGTGTATATACCATATAGACTGCTATGAATGCCCCGTTACAAATATGAACATACAAATATAACCCACTATACAAAATACAAGAGCTATGTTATAACCTTTAAAACATTCACAAGCTTCTCGAGCTGCTCCACAACTTGTTGTATAACTGTTTCAGTCCCAGAGACAACAATTGTAAAGAGTGCTTTGTCCTTGTTTAGACCAACAGCAAGTGACTCAATGTTATATCCCCTCCTGGCAAAGACCCCTGCAATCCGATTTATCATTCCACTTTCATCCCCAACAAACACCGAAATCGTGTGCCGTCTCACCCTGGATACATTACAGAAGGAAGTAGCATAACCAAGAAAGGATATCAAGTCCAGCACACTACGACAAAGTCAGAACCAGATTTCCCAATTACTTCATTTCACCCAAAACGTGACATTATAATTAATCTGATTATACAGGGAGACAAGTTCAAAGACGTGCAAAAAGGCATGTATTCGAAGGCAATAAAGTGTTTTCATCTATCAAAAAATAAACTAAACCAGAATAAATGCAAGATAAACCCGTTATCTTACAAGGTAAAAGGCAATGTACATTTGTGCTACGGTTACTCAGATTTACTAAAATTATTCAATCAATGTAGTAAATGAANAAAAAAAAAAAAAAAAAAAAAAAAACAAGATGAACAATCACGCATACGATCGCGACCGTGACCGAAAGAAATAACCGAAACTTTGAATGTGTGTCCATTCACTAACTTTGATCTGGTTGAGGAAGAGGATGAGCCACTGGAGGAAAAAGCTGTGCCGGAGATCTCCTCGTCCACGTGTTTTGCAGAGAGCACCAGCCTCCTCCCGGACTTATTATTAAGGGCTTTCGAAGTAAACCCAGAAAGCTTCGAATGAGAATTTAGGGTTCTAGATAACCTCAAAGTGATAGAAGAGGCTGAGCGTGGCTTGAGAGAGAGAATCGGGGGGGTGTGAGTTGAAATGGCCGCCATGGCTGATTAGAGAGAAAGAGAGGCAAAAACGACAAATGATGAGACTGTTGGAGCTCCTGGACGAATATATAGATGTCTCGTTATGGGTGGGTCGGGTTATCAACTTTGGATTCGGGTAAAACGTAAAGGTCCCTTTTATCAGGCGTACTTAGAATATAATGTGACGCCCCCGTTTGCATGTAACGGAGATTTGAACTATCAGGATATGCAATAAATGTAACATATTTCGTTTATGATAATTAATATGTAATGTATTTTAGTATGTAATTAGTAGTATATAATAATTACAACATAATAAAGATGATTAAATGAAACTCATGCTTCTGAACTAAACATCCCAATTGCATTAATAAACATCATAAGTTCAAACTTAAAGATAGCACATCCTTAATACAAGTACTTAAAACCAAGTCTCAATAGTTACATTAACTTTTTTATACGCTCTAAGATATGAAGAGTTAGTGCTATGAATATCATAATCAAATCTAATCTCCACTCCGGATTCGGCTCCCCCTCGACCAATCATATCCAGTGGTCCATCTTGATCAATCTCTTTCGGTCCTAATACAACTTCTATTATTCTAGAGGGAATGGTAGTGGGACTACCACAATTAGATTCTTTGAAATCTCATTAAGTTAACAATCAACGTGCACAAAGATAAATTATACATAACAAATGATAGATATGACATGTATGCATGCAGGAAAATCTGTATTATTCTCCCATCCAGCTTTTCTCAAACATTCTTTCTAGCCATACGAAAAATATTTTGATGCACATTTTCTTACAGATAGCATTTTCCAATTTATCTTTCAAAATATAACATGTCATCGTCATTAAAGTCACCATTCACATTAACATTAACATCATAACATATGGCATTATCACAGTTTATCATATGCACTGTGAGTACCTGTTGGTGATCGTAGTACAACTCACGTTAAAATTACAGTGTCTGCATACTTGTTCTCAATGCATTGGTAATATAACATTTCATCATAACATCCTTATTGAAACATCCTAACATCATACATATGTACCCACCAGCCTTAGGTGCCATAAATTTGATTTCGCTCCGATATTATTTAAAAAACATTAATTCAAAACCCGTTAACTGTTATTCATCAACTCAGAAGTTACAACTTCATTTTTACTCACTCTAGAATGGATAGAGAAGTCTCACTAGGATAATTCCACATCCTTACCTTTGGGATCGTAACAAAAATTTATATTCTCATGCTATACTTAAAAATGTGTTTCATGACACGTGTTTGTGAAGTATGAAATTGATAGTTCATATAATATGCTCAAATGCAAAAATTACACATGTCATGTAAACAAATAATCAAATGCACAATGTTATGTTTCATACTCAAAATGACATTTATATTCATAATGTGGCATTTATTAATAAATCATAAATAAGTTATCAAAGTGTAAATTAGAGACTAATTTACAAACTTTTCAAAATTAGAGAATTGATACAGCTGTAATCAAAGTTATTCTAAGTTGGGATTTGAACCACTAAGGAACATGTTCATAATCAAAAGGGTTCAAGATTTGTATTTACAAAACTACCTTAAACTTTCCAAAATTGCACTAAGGCCATAAATTCTCACTATTTGTAATTCGACCCCAAACGTGACCAAAATTCACAAACCTCGTGTTTTCTATGTTCTAAAGTCGTCTAAGCCCTTAAAATTGCAAGATTCAAATCAAAACTATATCAAACTTACCCAACTTGTGGCATGCATCTCTCATGGGCCTATATGTGATTTTAAGTTTAAAATCTCCATGGATGCATATATGCTCAGATTTCATCAAGTGGCAACTATAAATATAACTTTAGGTACAATTTAAAAACTTAGCTTCAGGTCATATAAATTCATCCCAATACTTAAGTACGGATTAAGGCCAAATTAATACTAAAACATCCATTAAGAATATGCATGATATTTCTAGCTTTCTTTTACCTCAAGATGTTTAAAACCTAACTAAATCATGCATTTTCACTCTTATCCCAATCATAAGACTTTTCTAAATTCTCATTATTCAAGCCTAGGCAAATTAATCAAAACTTTATGAATTAAACTTAAATCAAGCAAAAATGGTTGCATGCTAGATGATCAACACAATATATGAATTTATAACCTATCATGACATGCTTTCAACCTCAAATTTAAACCTTCAAGAATTATTGCAAGACATTAGTGAATCATATAAAATCATATTAAGACATATCATGGCTAAAAATTCGACCCAAAGCAATTTATTCATTCAATACTTCCAAATTGACCCGATTTGCACTTAGCATGGTAAACCTTAATTAAAATCAATTAGAATTTCATTCTCATGCCATAAATTAAAACCTAACATGCTATGCTAACACTAAACAAAGGATAGGGCAGGATTACTTACAAAAATCGTGGCTTTTGAGCTCCCAACGCATTGACTTCAAGAACACTCTCAAACACACTCGATTTCACTCTATCTTCACACTAAGAGGGGATGGCTCTCAAGCATTCTAGAGAAAACTTTGAGGAATGGTGTGAGGAAGGAAGATGAGAAGGGGGTATTTATAGGGTTTCATGGAGGGTGAAAGGCGTGGGTTTGGATGGTCTCAGCTTGGGATTTGTGGAAGTAGGCAGTGGAGTGTGGAGGTGAAAAAATTTAGTTTGTGACATTTTTTTGCAGGTGAATAATATTCAAACTCTCAATATTTCTTCAAGACCAGGTGTTGCATTGTGTGTAAGGGTGCAGGTGCTACCATGGTTCAGAAAATCAAAACAAAATGCAATGGATTGCAAGTGAGGTCATGCTAGATGCCATCGGGTAGGGTTCTTCAAAGGCTGGCCAGTTTTCATCACCTTTTTGTCCTATCTCCATGGCTTTGTTTTGGAGGTATGATGGCTTATTTTGATGGCTTTTTCAAGTGATGGAAGGTGGAGGGATTGACTGCCAAGTGATCATTTAGGAGTGGTATGAGGAAGGAAGAGGTGAATGGGGTATTTATAGGGCTTCATGGAGGGTGAGGGTGTGGGTTTGGATGAAGGTCTCGACTTAGGATTGGTGGAAGTGGGCAATGGAGTGTGGAGGTAAAAAAATTCAATTTTTGACATTTTTGTGTAGGTGAATAGTATTCAAACTCTCAATATTTCTTCAAGTCCAGGTGTTGCATTGTGTGTAAGGGTGCAGGTGCTACCATGGTTCAAAAAATCAAAACAAAATGCAAGTGAGGTCATGCTAGATGCTATCGGGTAGGGTTCTTCAAAGGCTGACCAGTTTTTATCACCTCTTTATCCTATCTCCATGGCTTTGTTTTGGAGGTATGATGACTTATTTTGATGGATTTTTTAAGTGGTAGAAAGTGAAGGGATTGGTTGCCAAGTGGCACCTTGTGACAATGCCAATCAGTTTTGGCATTTCTTTGAAGAAAAGTTGGTCAACAAGCTCGTGAGTGCTTGAGGGACCTCTTAGGGATTGAAGCAAATGGATGGTGGCATGTGGATGGGGCTCAAGGAAGAGCATAAAATTCATGAAGTCACCAAGGTCATTCGATTGGGTCTCAACTACACCTCCTAAGGGAATAGTTGGATTGTGGTTTGGTTTCTTGAGCCATTTCGCTCAGTGCCAAGTCTGAACCTTGAATGATGTGGTGAGGTGTGAATAATCAAATTGCCCTTGAAAATTTGGTGGAATTGGCATAGGCTAGGGCTGGTTTGATGAAGTGCACATGGTGGTGCACCTAAGTGCCAATTGGTGGCTATTTGGGTATTGACATGGTTTGGTTCAAATTGACATGTGGTGGGTCAATCCTAACCTTCTAGGTTAGTCTAAAAACAATGTAAATTAATAATAAAAACCAAAAATTTCAAATCATAAATGTGAAGAAAACATTTTAAAGAAAACTATGCAAAAATCAAGATTTGGGATTACTAAACACGTGTGAGATGAATGGTGCTTCTTAATTCAAGTTAGAAACTTAACCATGGTTAGAAGGAAACCCTAGGGTGTGTTGTTCAACTTGGGCTTGAGGGAAACTAATGGTATGGTGTAAGTGAGTCTCATTTGAAAGGCTAAAATGAAAGACAAGTTTTTTGAGTTTTATGGGTTGGGCTTGTTAAGCCTTTTTTTTAAATATATATATATTTTTTTATACATATGGGGGAGGGGGGTTTTGAACTCTAAACCTCTATTTAGGAGGATGGGGGTTATGCCAATCAAGTCACATACCTTTAGCTGTTGGGCCATTTGTGTAAGTATTGGATGTGAGGTTTGGTGTGGGTTATTCTATGGACCTTATGTCCATATTTGTGGGGCTTATCTATGGACTCAAAGGCCTACTAAGTTGGGTCCCAATCTTAAGTCTTTCTTAGTTTAGACCAATGACCTTTACTCTCATTAAGTTAGGCTCAATGGCTTCATGCCCATCACATATTGGGCCTAATTTCTAAGGTTCTTCAAGAAAGGGCCAGAACCTTATAATTCCCAAATGGGCTAGGGCTTATGGTACCTATTCTTAGCCCATCTCATTCTGAGTGAATTAGGGCTCTAAATAAAACATGATTTGGCTACTTCTAAATCCGTCCACACCAAGCCTTTTAGCCTAACCCATCAATATGCCATGTGTCATACCACTATTGCCCTCTTGGTGGTCATCCTAAAAAAAAATAAAACTAAATTATTCTAATAATTCTAATGAAACCAATGCGTGAATCTTCTACCAACTTAAACTTAAAAAAAAAAAAAACCACATCTTAAACTAGTTAAGATCTTAGGTGCTAAACTCAAATCCTAAAGTGATTTTTAAGCGGGGTGTTACACCTGAATATCATAAACAACTTATACAGAGGTCGACACAACATAAAATAATGGCGGAGAATTACAAGTCTGCAAACAGATATAACATTACATTACATTGTGTAAAGAGGTACTGCCAACTAGAAAAAAAATCTATTCTATAGAAAGACGGACACTTGAGTTTGTTGCGGAGAGGTTGAAAATTGTTTTCATGCTTGTTCTTGTGGTCCAACGGGTATGGAGAGAAGTCCTAATTAATTTATGTCTACTCATTTGGGTGTCAATGTATTAAACTCTGACAAATATTATACACTATTTTTATAACTAATGTTAGATATCATATTTGGGTGTGCAAGTTTTGCGTGGTTTCATTGAAAAAATTAAGACCTATCATCAAAAATTGGTTTTTTCTCATATGTATTAGCAAAAATGCTACTTGTATCCTGGAGGGGTACCTCCCGCGTACCCGTGGGGCTACTGTAGTTTATTGAAATGGTGCGTTCGCACCATCATGATGAAATCACAATCCTTACAGACCAATTAACAATCATTGTAGTTGTCTGGTGAAAACCTATAGATGACTCTCTTTCACTAAAGTTATGACCTTCCAGGGATGAACTATTCTTCTCAGCTGAGACCTGCACTGTTTCGACAAGGCCAGGATTTTCTTTGGTTGAAGGTTGGGCTACAGTCTCTATATCATTTTCGGGTGAGTCTTGAGTTTCTAAAGTTGTATATAATCCGGATGGTTTTTGGTGGTGAACCCAGGAAGGAAGGTGCTGGTTGTGAAGTTCAATGACAAATGGGTGGCTATCTCTGATGTTGTTGTTGGGATTCTTAAGGAGTCTTCATAACTCCTCCTGAATTCGCCTTCATGGGATCAAAGGTTTTTGGGGCGTTTGTGAAATTTTTGAAGAGCAAGGATCCCAATGATGGATCGGAGCAAGCTTTGCTTGATAAATTGAAGGCCTTGGATGAACATCTTAAGGCACATGGACCATATATCGCTGGAGAGAAGATAAGTGATGTAGATTTCAGTTTGGCCCCAAAGCTGTTCCATCTCGAAGTGGCTCTGGGTCACTTCAAGAACTAGACTGTCCCTGAAAGCTTAACTAATTTCCACAACTACAAGAAATTGCTTTTCTCTCGGGAATCTTTTGAGAAAACCAAGCCTGCAAAAGAACATGCAATTGCAGGAGGGGTGCTGAAGGTCAATGCTTAAAAGAGATCTAAATTAAAATGGCTCTTGAAGTGTAGTTGTGAAATGTGAACTGTGGTTGAGACTTGTGAACGTTAAGACCAATGAAAGAAAAGAAAGAGAACTCAATTTCAAAATTTTTTTTTTTTTTTTTAATATCAGTTGAACCGATTCCGCAAAAGGTACCTGAGGCGGGTACCTATAGCATAACTAAAAGCAAAAACCACATTTGTAGAAACCTCACACAAATAAAACTAGCTAAGAACCCATCGCAGACCCAAACCTATCGTAGATTCAAACCCATCATTTGACATTCTGCTGAGAATGTGAAGGAAGAACCGGTTGAGAATGTGACCTTTGGTGACAGTGAAGCACATACAGGAGAAGAAGGTATAACACGTTAATTTGATATCTTTCCATGGATCCATCTCTTTTCTTTGGCACAATGTAATTCTTCTTCAAGCATTTGATACAGTTGTAATTTAGGGCTCGTTTGTTTTCCGAACTGAAATCGAAAACTTTAAAAACATCCCAAAAATTTTCGTACTTTAAAGGTTTTGTCAAAACAAACATAATTTAACACTCACGGGTTTTCATCTCACTCAATCTCAAATTTATTATGTACTGTTTATCTCATCTCACTAACAGAAACGTCTGCCTCATCTCCCTCGTATGACTAATAAACAATGACGTACTTGACTAATAAACATCTGACTAATAAATGATGCATTTCGGGCAGAACAGTTAATAAAAATCTGACTAATAAATGATCATGTACTTGACTAATAAATGATGCCGGAAAAAGAAAAGGTGAAAAAGAAAAAAAAAAACATTTCGGCCATAACAATTAATAAAAATTTGACCAATAAATGATCATGTACTTGACTAATAAATTATGCCAAAAAAGAAAAAGTAAAAAAGAAAAAAAAAAATCCTGCTGGCCGAAATCAGCCCATGTTTTGTTCCTTCACGTCCTTTCAACTTTTAATAAAATCAAAAAAATAGTTATGGAGCCCACCATAATAAATACTTTAAAAAAAGTTAAATTAATCTCATCTCATCTCTATAAACAAACACATATCTCATCTCATCTTAACAAATTTTAATACTATTCATATATATCTCAAAAAATTTTATTTCATCTTATCTGCGAAAACATACGAGTCCTTAGGTACGAGGGCTTGAAGCACACAAGGAGGATAGAAGATAGCTTGGATAAACTCGGATTTTTTTTAGATCTTTGTTAGATGGGTTTTTCTTTTCATGTATCTGGGGTACATTTTGTTAGAAATTTTCAGAAGGACCAAGGGAGATTTTTTCCCAGAAATATTGGGAGGCAAGTGGGGTTATTCATTTTTTTTTTATTACTTGTGGTATTGATGTTTCGGAAAATGCGACTCTCTTTGATTTGGTTTTTTTTTTTTTTTTTCCTTTTTTGTAAATATATGTGGATATAGATCATTTATCATCTTGCATTTAACCTGTGAACTTTGAAGGATCTGGAAGAAGGAGATGCTGGAGGGAGGAGGAGAAGAATGCGTTCGATGGCAGGAGGAAATGAGCGGTAAAAAATGACTATTCATATTTTGCTTACGCGGAGGGTGTGCAAGTGTGAGGCTTTTGTTTAGATTTTCTCAAAATTGAATATTGTTGATGAAACCTTGTTCACGTGAATGCCAAAAAAGGGAGTTGGAGCTGTACTTTGAGATCACATGGGGAAATTGGGAATGTTGCAAAGGCGAAGCAAATTGGATAAATGTAGTGGATGGAAGCTATTCTAGCAATTGATATACATTCAAATTATATGTAATGCTGGTGGTGTGAATTGTAAAAGGGCATTAATTCTTAATTAAGGGATTATGTGTTGACAAGATCATTTGAATTTGATAAATAAGATCAAAGAGTTTTACTAATGAGTAATATTACTCATCACTCATTTTATCATCAACATTTCATCGTCTCGTGACTTGATATTAAAATGTTAAAAATTATTTATTATATTTTATTTATAAAATTATTATTTAATATCACATTAAAAAATATTAAGAATATGGAACAAGTCAAAAGGAATATAATGCTTTGGATTCACGAGAATTTTAGAGGCCGAAAGTAAAGAATGTTGCCTCTCTTATAACAGGCAGAAGGACCACTTGTATATTACAGGTGGCAATTACTCATACTAATTTGTTTTCATTAAAAAAAGTCGCAATTAATCAGTTGACAAAGAAAAAATGCTAGCTGAAGGTAACGTCTCAGTTGAAAATACTTAGCAACGACAGGAGCAGCAAGGTTTTTTTCCCGAAATTATCAAGAAATTATCATACTCTTGAAAATCACTTTCCGACGGAAGAATACATAAACATGGACTCAAACTTCATAAACTGACGAGACACAAAAGAAAATTTTATAAAAATATATTTATAAACTGACATGAATTCATATGATCTGTTATATTTATTTTATAATAAAAATAACTTTACAATTTAATGTACCATATCAAACTATATCAATTTATGAATTTATTTTTGTATCATCACTTTATGACTAGCTCTGATTTGATTTCACAAAATTTTGAAACTATCTCATCTAATCTTAACATCAAATCATCATTCAAATAAAAATATTTTTTAATTTCAAATTTTTAATTTTTTAATTTAATCATTATAACTTTCTCAAACTTCTAAACAAAATATAAACAATAATTCAACTTATTAAAATCTCAAAATAAAAAGTATATCAAAATATTATACCTTAACCTTATGTTAACTTTATTATTTAACTTTTTTTATTTTTTTTCTCTTTTATTTTTCAAATTTCTCTAAAAATTTTCATTCAAATTATTTTACTACTATTTATAGATTTTTTATTTGATTTGATTTGATATGTATAACTTAACAAGGTTTAAGTCATGTTTGGATGTTGAATTAAATTGAGATGAATTGAATTTTTTATGAATAATAGTAAATAAAGATAATAGAGTGAGTTTTGTGAAATCTGTCTAAGATGAGTTTATATATATTTGAATGTTAATATAAATTTATATATATTTATGAAAAGCTTAAAAATAATTGTGAATCTTACGTATGTATATATATGTATTGAATTTTAAATAAAAATAAATTTTATAATTTAAGAGTTAATATTTAAATAATTGATTCAACTTTTTCAGATGAATTCAAATTCTAAAGTGGACTATTTCTCTTGCGTAAAATAATGGTCTGATAGGATTGTTGCCGATCATGGTATTCCACGCGTTGGTACGCGGTTAGGCCGGTGGCCTCCACCATGAAATTTCCTGCACCCGCATTTTAACTTTTGGGATTTTTTTTTTCAAAGTTAAAATCAATAATTGGTGGGGGTCTCCCGACTTTTACACATTTGGCCCCCACTCTGCCCCTTTATTTTCGTTTTTTAGACTTGGAATCGTCTACTTTTAGATGCGTGGTACAAGTCTACCTTGTCTTCACCCAGCAATCCACCTAACACCACAATTCTTACTTTTGTAGCCTTGTTTTTTTGTTTATAAATTATTTCATCTCTAATAATTTTTTTTTTAATTTTCTTCTATTTTTTCTTATCTTATCTATATAGATAAATGAAAATTTAAGCGTCGGCAATTTCACGAGAAATTTATGGAGATAGAAGAGACAAAGAGAGATAAGATCCTATGGATTTCCAACCATGCGCGGAGGACTTACATCCAACAAAATATTTCCCCTTTATCCAAACATACCAACATCTCATCTTTTTCTTTGAAGTCACCATGTTCTTATCTCAAACAATCACGTTAGGCTCTCTTCCAACGTACATCTTAATTCAATATTTTGTTTCTAAAAAATGAAAATCACCAATATAATTATCTTTTTGGTGGTATGACATATTTAAAATTATGATTATTTACATGAGTTTTTATTCAAAAGAGAAGTATTACGACTATTAAAAAAAATTTATAAAATTAAATTTATAAAAATATATTTATAAATTACAATCTAAATATTTAAGATATCACATAAAGTCATTTCAATTTATGAATTTATTTTTATAAAATTTTTTATGATTAAAATATTTATCATTAATAATATAATTGCGGGATTTAATATTATTAAAAAAATTATATTTTCTGATGCTTAAAAGGGGATGAAATTAATTTTATTTTATTTTATTTAAAAAAAAAAAAGAAAAAAAAAAAAGGATAGATGGGCTTATTTTGTACGCTCGATTGATTTTGATTATTATATAGATCAAACACATATATTACGACAAAATATAATCAAAATATGTTGAAAGATAATGCAGAGGAGGAATTGTAACGTGGAAGACCGGAGGGGATTCTTGCCGCGTTCTACACGACGGGTTCAGGCGTACAAAAATTATTAACGGCTTTTTTTCCGCTACATCGAGTGGAAAACGAGAACCCTCTCTGTCTCTCTCTCGCGCTTCCCTCGGTTCTTTAAATTGACATTCGTATTTGTACAACTGTCCCGGAGAGACCTCCTACATAGCCCGGCATCGAGAGCTTCTGAGCCCGTCCCTCAAGCTCTCGATCCGATCCAACCCAACTCAATCACAACTGCATGTAGTCGTCGTGGTATTCCTCTTCTTCCATCTGGTATTCGAAAGAACAAAACTCTGCTAATCGATCAAGGAAGAAAATGCAGAAAATAGCGGCGCAACTGAGGCGGGGGATATCCCGGCAGCTCTCAACGGGGACGCTGGGGCGGACGCTGAGCAGGCAATTCACGCGGCAGTCATCGCTAGACCCAAGGAGGAACAAACAGAGGTTCAGCTTCGGGAGGCAGTCGTCTCTGGACCCGATACACCGGAGCCCCGAACAAGACGAAGCCGTCGATCTCACGGTGCCGGAGAATCTCGACGCCACGATGCACCTCCTGTTCATGGCGTGCAGAGGGGACGTCAAAGGAGTGGAGGATCTCCTCAACGAGGGGATCGACGTCAACAGCATCGACTTGGATGGGAGGACCGCGCTGCACATCGCCGCGTGCGAAGGCCATGTCGAGGTCGTCGAACTCTTGCTCAGCAGGAAGGCCAACCTCGATGCTCGTGATCGCTGGGGGAGCACGGTACGGCACTACCGATTTGTTTGTTAGATTTGTTTCAAAAGAAATATTATACATCTTCTTTGAGCCAATAAATCTTCTTATAGTTCTGTGTAGCTCCGCTTGATTTGTTCGAAGATGGAATCTGTGGCTTGTTATTAAAGAGGAAAAAACTGAATCGGAAATTTCGTCGGGGAGAATTCAAATGTTGCTAGCTTTTACAGTTGTGATACGTTTGGATGAGTGATTAGTAAAGTTGAATTATAAATAGTTTTATTTTGTAGGTTTAATTAAGATAGATTTAACGTTTTTTTTTTAAATTAAGATGAGTTTAATTTTTAAATTAAAATATATGAAATAGATCAGAAGAGTTTTTTTTTATTTTAAAGAAATTGATAAGGCAGAAAAAACAGTGATACCATCCATAATTGATTTGAGAGAAATTAAATTTGGTTAAATCAACACAATTCTCTGCGGTCTTCACCTTCGATATGACCTTTACATGTAGTAATTCTCTCTATCTGGACAGGCAGCTGCTGACGCCAAATATTACGGACACACTGAAGTTTACAATATTCTAAAAGCCCGCGGAGCCAAACTTCCGGTTCGATATGAACGTTTCCTCGTTTTTTAAAAAAATCTGTAAAACAGACTTAGCTGATTATTCTGTATTTTTACAGAAAACCAGGAAGACGCCAATGGTTGTTGCAAATCCTCGAGAAGTACCAGAGTACGAGCTTAATCCACTGGAGCTCCAGATTCGGAAGGGTTCTCGAATCTCTAAGGCATGATCCTGTTCCCTTCACTAGCAGCTCTGTAGATTCGTACTGTTTAAAAACGCGCGTATAGATTCCCCTTCACTCAGAAATAGTAAAGAAACCAACGATGCATTCAGGCAGCTCAAATATTGAACTGTGATGGCAGTACTAAAGAGCCTTGTATCTGCTTTTAACTTTCTTTGCAATGATTTGGCATTATAGGTTGAAAAGAATAAGCTTTTATATGTCATGCACTTGACTCTTTGCATACGTATTCTTGTACGTTTTATCAAGTGATTAACAAGTTGCATAGTATGGTATATGTTGAGAAATCATCTATTAATTGGAAGCTTGAGATATGGTATTGTTTTAGGGCTAGTTTAGGTTATTCATTATTTATTATTACTTTTCACCTACTTTTCACTACAATTTACTACTATTCAATATTCTATTATTACTTTTTTACTACTATTTACAAAATATCTGATATCACCTCACTATCCAAACGCAACCTTAACCTATGCATTATTTTTCATATGCCAGTAATGATCTGTCTTTTTAGACATAGAAAGTGATAGTTATTGTTTGCTTTAATCATGTAGGAAATAATTTG
>QEOT01004972.1:97663-118095 GCA_003123785.1 Pterocarya stenoptera
TTGACAGAAGTGTGGATTCCTATTCTTTTGGTCTCATTTTATACGAGGTATATCTTTTCACAAATTCTTGTATTCTAAATGATTAATTTTTTATCATGTTTAATTACTTATAATTCCTTAATATCTTGAGATAACCTCCACTTTCGTGGGTTTAATATTACCATATTGGGGACTATGGTTGATTCTTCTTCTTTTCTATGGCTGAACATACAGTAGGAAATTTAACTCACAGTTATTAATTGGCAGGTAATCTGTCTTAACCACTATTTCTTTGATTTGTTTTGTATGCCTAGATGATTGAGGGTGTACAACCTTTCCATCCCAAGTCTCCTGAGGAAGCTGCACAAATTATGTGTTTAGAAGGAAAGAGACCGCCATTCAAGATCAAAGCAAAAAGTTATCCTCCAGATCTAAAAGAGTAAGTTTGATTTTTGAGAAAACTCGTCAAACTTATTATAGCTTTAAGATGTTTAACTTTCATAGTAGGGATGCTGACTTGAAACCAGTATGGGTAATTTTTTAGATAACCCTTTGTCATTAGGATAAAATTTCAAATCGTGTGCATAGTTGCTTAAAAATCCAGGTTTGGTGTGGGTTTATTTTATCATGGATGAAAAATATGTAGTTAGTATGATCACTGCCTGCTTGGCAAATATTCAAGTTTTCTTTTAATTTGACTTCCTGAATATAACAAGTGTACATGTGTTTCTAGTGCTAGTCATACTTAAATTTAACATTATCAAATGGGTGATGCTACACCCACAGAGGATTCTTACAGAGAATCCTTACCAAAGGCAATTTTTTATTTATCTTTTATTTTTTAAATTTTTTAAATTTTCAATCATTTTTTAAAACACTTCAAAAATTTTGAAAAAATACAAAAAAATCACAAATTTATTTAAAAACACTTTCTTAATCATTAAGTAAAAAAATTTTAAAAAAATAAAATGAAATTTGGTAGAAGATTTCTACCGAAATCTTGTGTGGAAATAGTATTTCCCTTATCAAATATTACAAATGAAGTCTAGCTCAAGTAGCCTTCCTCTAGGATCAGAATGGGAAGGAGAGTGAAACGCACATGGTATGAGTGTAACTTCCCAATAGAAAAAGTTCGTCAAAACTCAACAGTAAAGCTTTTTTCTATGTATGTATTTTTTCAAGAAAGTAATGAACAATCTCTGACGACATTCCATGCTAAATATTTTCTTGTTAGATTTGAAAAGGAAATCTGCCTTTTGAACCTATATGCAGGTTGGTTGACGAATGTTGGGATGAAGAAGCAGTTGTTAGGCCAACCTTTTCTGAAATAATTGTCCGGCTAGACAGAATAGTATCAACTTGTTCAAAACAAGGATGGTGGAAAGACACTTTTAAACTTCCGTGGTATGTTTCTCTTACCAATTATCTCTATGTTATTTGTTGTACTTGATCGATTGACATGAAAAAATCCATATAAAAAACTTGGAATATACCTTGATAACCATTCTTGAGCTCATAGCCTGATAAGTAAAATTATCCTTGCATACATGCGATTAGGGAAGCAATCTTGCACATTTGGAACACTAGACTTAACTGTCCTAAGTAAAACCAAGTTGAGGATGTTTCTTCATTTAAGTGATAAATTGGAACACTGGTACCAATTCCTCATGAAAAACTTTTACTAGGTAAAGTTGAAACAGGCTCCCAAAGATATGTTGACAAGTTTTCAGGTGACAATGTGAAAGCACAAGAAAAGCAACGAATACAGTTGAATCTTAGTTCACCTGATCCACCTAGATGATTGTGCAATAGAGTACGGTCGGTAAGATGAATATTTGCGACCTTATATACTCATAGAATAATGCTACTTTGCCATCTCAGTTTGCCCCCTCATTTTGACTGCTCTTGTATTTAAATTTTTTTTTTTACTTACTGATGAAAGAAGTGACTATTAGTATATTGATATATATTTTTTTAATTTTTAAAAAATATTTAAAGATGTTAAAAAAATATGAAAAGAAAAAATCAAAAAAATAAAAAAGTTGGGTTTTGCCTAGGCGGCACGCCCAACGGTCATTGCTCGACGGCAGCCTAGCATTACCCTATACTCATATGTATTCCGAAACTTACCACGCCCGGAAATTTCAAACTAATTCTAGCTGAAAAGAATCTGTCTCATTCCACCAAACCAGTACTGCTTGGGATATAAATTTTCTAATAGAGAGAGATTACTTGAATTTTGATATTGATATATATATATTCAGGTATGGATAATGTTTTCCAATGAAGCCTATGGTGCCTTCATAGCGTGGGGAATATATGCACTGTGCGCTAAATTCATGTAGAATGTCAATTATAGTTAGATTCCTCACTGCACTCTAGGTTACTAATAATTCTAATACAAAATGTAATGTTTTTCTCTTTTGATCTCTTCGCCTAATGGGGGAATGATGCAATTATGTTCAGGATTTAAGAGGAGGTCTCGGAAAATCATGATAATAATAATAATAAAGAGGAACGAGACAAGCACTCAGTTCCACCGGAAAAGGAAAAGAGAGATATCAAGGGATTTCCTTCGAATCGAGGTTTTGGAGTTTCATATTGTGTAATTAATATGGTGAAACAATAATGAGTGAACAAAGTAAATGTATATTTCGGTCCTCTTTTGGAGCGGGCACAGTCCCTTTCTATGTATAATGTGAGGAAGAGCTTTGGTTTAGTGTTGTGTCCAGTTCAAGCATGCAGTAGCTGGATCTGGTAGTATGAAGGAAGACATGAAGAACTGAAGAAGTCCTCTGTTAGTTGTCGTTAGTTAAGTCATGTGTGCCTCACGCGTTTGTTTAAGGGGCTAATGTACTTTTATATCCTCACTTATTCGTTGAGGATTACGTTAATGCCCTTATGGTAACGGTCACTAGCTGTCGAGTCTTCTATAAATGCTGAATCATTTTCTTTGTGTATGGATCATTTGAAGAAAGTTAATAAAGAAACTTTGAAGTTTCCTGATCCCTCAAGGATCAGTACTTGTTTTCTCTACAAATTTTGTTGTTTTTACTAGTCTGCTGTTACAATTGGCATCAGAGCCCTTCGCAATTCTGGGCAAATTTTTTTTTTCAATATGGCAGAAAGCACACGGTATAAAGATATGGAAAAACTGGTTCTTGGGTTGAAGCAACACCAAGAACTATAGGAGAAGAGAGTTGCAGATCATCAGACTGCTTTGGATGGCCTGAATTCAAAGATGGATCTTTTGTTGGAAGCTGTCAATGGAGGGAAAGCTACTCATAATGGACATAGCAAGAATGGTGATGGGGCTCACTTTGACAACTCAACTATGAATTCTGGAATGCAGTTTCGAACCATTAAACTAGATTTTTCCAAATTTGATGGCGAAAACCCAACAGGTTGACTCTATAAGGCTAGCCATTATTTTGCCTTACATTTCATGCCAGATGGACAAAAGATATTGATGGCATCATTCTATATGGATGGGAATGCACTAGTCTGGTTTCAAGATGTTGAAGAAACTAGTTCTTTCACAACTTGGAATTCCTTTATGGAAGCAGTTCAGTTACGGTTTGGAAGCTCTTCATATGATGATCCTATGGAGGCAATTACAAGATTGCGGCAATCTTCTACAGTTGCTGAATACAAATCTCAGTTTGAAGCCCTTTCAAATAGATTGAAATGATTATTTGAAAATTATAAGCTTTCTTGTTTCTTGAGTGGCTTGAGAGATGAGATACGTTTGCCTGTGAGAATGTTGCATCCTCAAACTTTGAATATTGCATTTGGCTTAGCCAAGATCCAAGAGGAGTACATTTCTAGCACTCAGGGACACAATAGACTCCAATCTTCTTTTGTTTTTGTTCCAGGGGAGGGTAGCAATTTAGTTCTTGGTAATTCTGGGAGGAAATAGGGGTTTTCTGGGCCAAGGAATCCAGACTTCAAACCCTCAACTCCATCTCAAAGATTAACACCAGCAGAGATGAAAGCCAAGAGAGACAAAGGGTTATGCTACTTCTGTGAGGATAAATGGCAGCCCGGTCACAAGTGCACTAAGGCCAAGCTGTTTGAAATAGAATGGTTATAAGACTTTGAGAGGAAGGCGATGATATGCAAGCTTTTCATGGGAATAATGAATCTGGTGGGGCAGAAACTGACGTGCCTGAAATCTCACTCCATGCAATTGCAGGTTGCTTGAGCCCGAGAGCTATGAGAGTCAGTGGCAAGATTAAAGACTATTAGGTGGTAGTTCTTATCGACACTGGCAGTACACATAATTTCCTTGACCCTATGATAGCAAGGAAGGTGGGATTAGATGTCAAGCAAAGTGGCAGGATTGAAGTATGGATTGCCAATGGTGAAAGGATTAATGGTGAAGGTCTGGTTCAGAACATTCAATTTTAGATGCAAGGTCACCATTTTAGCACTAATTTTTTCTTGCTACCCTTGGGAGGATTTGATATGGTGGTTGGTATGCAATGGTTGTGAACTTTAGGACTTGTTTTATGAGATTTCACTAACCTTACAATGACTTTTACCCACATTAAGAGTTCTGTGACATTTCGAGGGTTAAGTTCCAGCAAGCATGAGATTGTGGAAGATGTTGAAATTTGCCGATTAACTATGGTGGAAAGAAAAGGCATGTTACTCTAGATTGTTGCCAATGAGACATCTCAAGAGGTGGGCACATGGGATGCTGATATTGAGGCAGTATTGGTCAGATTTGACATTGTCTTTGCTGAGCCAAAAGGGTTACCTCCTAGAAGAACTAAAGACCATCAGATTACACTTAAAAAGGGGACCATGCCAATATCTGTTCGACCTTACAGGTATCCCTTCTTCCAAAAAATCTGAAATAGAAAAAATAATTAAGGAACTATTGGATGCTGGAGTGATAAGGAGTAGTCAATCCCCCTTCTCCTCATTTGTTCTTTTGGTGAGAAAATCTGATGGCTCATGGCATATGTGCATAGATTATAGGGGATTAAATAGGGAAACAATTAAGCATAAATTTCCTATTCCTGTAATTGATGAACTTTTAGATGAATTACATGGAACCTCGATTTTTTCCAAACTTGACCTTAGATCTGGATACCATCAGATTCGAGTAAAGGAGGAGGATATTGAAAAAACTGCATTTCGAACTCACCAAGGGCATTATGAGTTTCTGGTTATGCCTTTTGGCTTAACCAATGTCCCAGCCACTTTTCAATCTTTGATGAATGAGGTGTTCCAACCTTTTTTAAGGAAATTTGTTATTGTTTTTTTTTTTTTATGATATCTTAATATATAGCAAATCAAAAGAAGAACATTTAGAACATATTTCTTTGGTTTTGAATACTTTAGCAAAGAACACCCTTTTTGCCAAGAAAAGTAAGTGCAGGTTTGCTTGTGGTGAGATTGAATACTTGGGACATGTGGGCTCTGAAAAGTGAGTCAAAGCAGACCCAGCCAAGATCAAGGCAATGGTTGAATAGCCTTTACCTAAATCTCTTAAGTCATTAAGAGAATTTCTTGGGTTAACAGGCTACTATAGAAAATTTGTCAAAGGGTATGGCTCAATTGCTGCACCATTGACTAATTTGTTGAAGAAAGATACATTTTATTGGAGGGAGGAAACCACTGAAGCCTTTGAAGCACTGAAAAAGGCTGTGACTAATCCATCTGTCCTGGCTTTGCCAGATTTTTCATAACCCTTCCTTTTGGAATGTGATGCTTCGGGCAGAGGGATTGGTTCTGTCTTAAGTCAAGAAGGGAGGCCCTTGGCATTCTTAAGTCAAGCTCTAAAGGGAAAAGCATTGGATCTTTCAACCTATGAAAAAGAATTCCTTGCAATTGTTTTAGCTATGAAGAAATGGAGGCCATACTTGTTGGGAGTTGAGTTTGTTATAAAAACAGACCAACAAAGTCTCAAGTTTCTACTGGAACAGAAGATAGGCACCCCATCTCAACAAAAATGGATTACCAAATTACTTGGTTATGATTTCACAATTGAATATAAAAAGGGTAAGGACAATGTGGCAGCAGATAGCCTTTCAAGAAGAGAATAAGTGATGGAAGGAGATGCTGAGCTATTGCCTATCACAGTTCTAGATCCTCTTTGGTTAGAACTGCTGAAACAATCCTATCTGCATGATGAAGAAGTTTCAAGAATTTGTAAAAAGCTGTAGGAGGAAAAGCTTCTTGATAAGCAGTTTGAGGTAAAAAATGGATTATTATTTAAAAAAGGAAGGTTGTTTTTATCATCTTCATCACCTGTGAAGGAACAAGTACTGCAATTTATACACAGCAGTGCCTTTGGGGGACATTCGGGTTATCAAAAATCACTCAAGGGCAGATTTTATATGGAGTGGTATGAGAAGAGACATAAAGCAGTTTATCAAAAAATGCCAGGTTTGTCAAAGGTGTAAAACAAAAAACTTGCAACCTCCTGGATTATTGCAGCCCCTGTGTATCCCTAGCAGATGCTGGAGTGATATCTCCATGGATTTTATTGATTCCTTACCATCCAAATGGATCTTCAGTTATTTTTGTGGTAGTGGACAGGCTCACTAAATATGCACATTCCTTACCTCTTTCTCATCCTTATACAGCTGTATCTGTGGCTAACGTGTTTACATCTCAGGTATTCAAGTTACATGGTATGCCATCTACCATTGTAACTGATAGGGATGTAATTTTCACAAGTAATTTCTGGAAAGAGTTATTTAAATTACAAGGAACTCGATTACACTTTACCTCTGCCTATCATCCACAATCCGATGGACAGACTGAAGTTGTTAATAAATGTGTACAACAGTACCTAAGATGTTTTGTCAGTGAGAGACCAAAATAGTGGGTACATTGGCTTCCTTGGGATGAATGGTGGTATAATACTTCAGTTCACTCATCGACCAAAATGACAAAATTTGAGGCATTATATGGTGTCCCTCCTCTAACCTTAATTCAATATGTTCATGGTACTACTCAGAATGAGGTTGTTGACAGAGAATTAAAATCAAGAGATGAGTTATTACAACTGTTGAAAAAGAACTCGGTGGCTGCACAAGCTGCTATGAAACAACAATATAATAAGAATCATACTCAAAGGATATTCCAGGTGGGTGATTTTGTTTATTTGAAGATGCATAAATACAAACAGCAGACAACCAGTTAATCTAGTCGATCGAAGCTAGCTGCTAGATATTGTGGTCCTTTTAAGGTTCTAGAATGTATTGGAGAGGTAGCCTACAGGCTTGAGTTACCACCAACCTCATTAGTTCATCCAGTATTTCATGTCTCACGGTTAAAGAAATATATAAGTCTAGACTCCTAGATTTCTCCTGTGTTGCCATTAGTCGATTCTCATGGAAATTTTAAGGTGGAACCAGAAGCTATACTTGATAGAAGAATGACACCAATGAATAACAAGCCTTTTATTGAGTTACTGGTGAAATGGCGTCGACTAGCTAAGGAAAATTCTACTTGGGAACCTGTAGAACAGTTGAGGGCTCATTATTTTGACCTTGTGGGCAAGGTCTTTTGAAAGGGAGGGTAGTTGTTGTGTCCAGTTAAGTCATGTGTGCCTCACGCGTTTGTTTAAGGGGCTAATGTGCTTTTATATCATCACTTATTCATTAAGGATTGCGTTAATGCCCTTATGGTAACGGTCACTAGTAGTCGAGTCTTCTATAAATGCTGAATCATTTTCTTTGTGTATGGATCATTTGAAGAAAGTTAATAAAGAAACTTTGGAGGTTCCTGATCCCTCAAAGATCAGTACTTGATTTCTCTACAAATTATGTTGTTTTTACTAGTTTGCTGTTACATTTAGCATATCAACTTGTGGATAATTAACATTATAACAAGAGTTGGGCAAAGAAGATCAATACCCTCAGATTTTAGGAAGTGAGAAACTCATTTGTTTTTACAACACTTCTCAACTCATTTAATCTCATCTAATTATTATAATTTTTTTAAATTTGTACATAAAATAAAATAAACAATTCAATTTTTTCAAATTTTAAAACAAAAATAATATTAAAAATATATATTCTAATAATAGTTTATTCAATTTTTAATTTTCATCTTAATTCATCTCATTTGTAAAAACAAACGAGGCATTTTAGACTTTAGAATCGGCTCTAAATAATTTTGGATCAAGATTTAAGAAAATAGCTCTAATATATGGTTCAGATTTTGTGAACTCTCATGATATAATTGAAGAAGAAAAAGTATTCTTAGACACGCGAACGAAACAATGAACTAAATAATATAGACAAGAGTTTAATTTATTGTTTTTTAATGGACACACAATTCAGGCCAATAAGAGGAAAGAAGAAAGTCCATCTTTCTTGGAGATCAAGAATATACGATCATGAAGGACAGGTGGCAGAATCTGAGAGGCGAGTTCTCCTGGAGCGAACATTTCCCAAAACAAACAAACAATACCCACCGATTCTTTTGGGGCCTACTATAAATAAGATCATCCATACGACGTCGTGTAAGATATCCTCCGAAGCAGCCGACTCAATGGGAGTTTTGCTAGGCATCCACGACAGTTTAACACATACAACGCACAATTTTTATTTTTTATTTCTTTAAATGTCAATCTCATCAACGAATTAATCTTTGCATCAGCTTACACACCACACACTATATTTTTTTTATTTTTTTTATTTTTTTCTCTTATTAAATGTGTATTATATGGATGATGAATAAAAAAATATAAATGTTTCAAGAAGATTAAAATAAAAAAAAAATTAAAAAAAATAAAAAACAGTTTGGTGTGTGGTGTGTAGGCTTATGCATAGAAATGCTCCTCATCAACTCTCTCGTCTACGTCTCTTTCTTCTCATACTCTCTCTCATCACCTCTCTCATAAAGTTTTCTCTTCAACCTCTCTCTCCTCAAGCTCTCTCTCATCATTTCTCTCTCATGTTTCTCTTTCTTCAACCTCTCTCACTCCTCAAACTCTCTCTCTCTCGTCACCTCTCTCTCTTCGACCTCTCTCTCTCAAACTTTCTCTCTCATAAAAAAGATCTCTCTCTCTTCAAGTGTTCAAACTCCTCTCACTCTCTGTCTCAACGTCTCTCACTTTTCTCTCTTCAAGTATACTATTTCAGATTAAGAAGAAAAAAATTAGACGGTACAATAGGTTGACACATAGGATATGGGTTAGCTAAGACGTACAGGAGCTGATGCACAGATTTCTTCCAGAAGGAATCTTAACATCAGTCGACTGTGCGCATCAGCCAACATACACCTGAAGTGTGGACCAAGTTCACTAACCAGTAAATCGGTTTGAATTAATCTTTGCATCAGCCTACACACCACACATCATAATTTTTTTATTTGTTTCTCTTATTAAATGTATATTATATGGATGATGAATAAAAAAATATAAATATTTCAAGAAGAGTAAAATAAAAAAAATTAAAAAAAAATAAAAAAACACATTAATATATGATATGTAGGCTTATACATAGCAATGCTCAAATCGGTTTACCCGGTTTTTGGCTGAGCATTCGACAGATACGATTTTCCCCCACCAATTCAATTTTCCCCCTTGCGAAACGCACCCCCAAAATGGAACCCTCCCGAAACTCCCCTCCTTCTCTTCTTCGTTCCCCCTCCCGACCTCACAGTGCGTCTTCTTCGATATCCTCCCTCGAAGCAGCAACCACCGACCCAGCCCTCCCCACCTCGACCTCAGCCCTCGTCCCTAAGTCCACCAACCTGAAGCCCTAAGTCCATTCGACGCGAAGGGAGCCCTCAATCCGGGAACCCGAAGCCCTACTCAGTCCGAATCGAGCCCGCCCTCAGTCCACTGACATCCGTCTGTCCACCGACGCGAAGCCCTCAAATCTGCGGGAGGGTAAATAATCTGTGTTTCTAGGGTTTGGGCATATGTATTTGGTAGAAACTAATGGTGCGGGGCTGTAGATGTTTCCGATGTTGCCTCACATGTCTTACATTTCTCTTTTTTCTCTGTGTCATGCTAGAGCGATTTCTGCTGCGATTTCGACTTCGGTTCTCACCCCCGAAGCCCCTAACTCCTCTGCACTGCGAGCATATTTCTAAGTTGCTACTGCTTTCAAGCACACCACATCACCACATTGTTTAATTTCATTTAGTTGTTTATATTGCTCGCTTGTTGCTGAGAAACAATAGGAAAGGGTAAATATAATATTCGTTTTTACAAGAATAATGGTAAAGAAAAATATTTTTTTTTTGATAAGTAATGGTAAAGAAAAATATAAATTAGATTTAGAAAGGATTTGTTAACTAAATCCTTAATCTTCTTGCACACAGATATGTGGGTACTTGGATACCACTGAACTTTATCTTTAATCAACTTCTATATGTAGAGATTTACCTATGTACGTAAAATTCTAGTTGAAAAGATGAGCCCATGTAGAAGTTGCTATGTTTCCTTTCTTATTTTGATTTATTTTGGGGTTCCGATAGGTACAGTGACTGCTTTTTTTTTTTGGACTGTTAATTTGTTGTTGAGATTTGTTTCTTGTATTTATAGTTTGGTATAATGGGTCAGCTGAAGATTGTGTCTTTGATTTAGAAAGGATTTGTTAACTTAATCCTTTATCTTTAATCAACTTCTATATGTAGAGGTTTACCTATGTACGTAAAATTCTAGTTGAAAAGATGGGCCCATGTAGAGGCTTTTGTAACCCAAAGCCAGTTACTTGCAATTGAATTTAGGGTTTTATCAAATATATGTTTGAATATCTTCATCAACTTGCATATAGTACAAACTGATTGTCTTAAGAATATCTGATTATTCCCCATCACATGCTAGTAGCTAATCTTCTCTTTCAGTCATTCATTTCAAAGCAGATTATATGTTTTGTAAGTCTGAAATGAGATTCCGAGTTACTTTTTTTCTCAAGTCTCAGGTTTTCTTTGTTAGCCCCTGTATATTTTCTTTTAGTGAAATTCCTTGTGAGCGTGTTATCGGTCAGTAAAAGAGTCAAGAATCAGGCAACCAAACACTCCTTTTTGGATGCATTTCATAGTTCCTTATTTGATATTCATTTTAGTTCTTACTATTCTTTCGTTCTCAACTTTTTTATGGTACCAAAGAGAGCATTAGGGCTATTAGTTTCTGAAACCATCATTTTTGAGGGATGAAAGTTTGTTACTCAATAACAATGTGTTTTGAGGGCTAACTTTTTTGAGCTACCTAATTGTTGATGTCATAGTTATGCATTGGGTGTGAATGTGGAGAGGGCAGAGGATGTGCTGACTCATAAAAGACTACTGCAATTGGCAGAAATTAGACTATGGCTTTCTATTATCAGTTAAACCCCCTACAAGCAATGCCAAATTTCTGGGGAATGCAGTGAAAGCAGCCTAGGAATGAGATATGAGTGAAACTCAAATTGCGAAAATGTTTTCTTCTTAAATTTTGTCTCTTTAATCAAATTTATGATATTGGCACATTTTAATTGTATGTCTATTTATGTGGTTGGCATATGAAACTTCTTAAAATGTAGACGGATATCAGTTGGTGACAATGATTGGAGTATGATTGTGTGTGTGTTATTTGTTTTTTAACACTTGGTTTGTGTTAATTTTTGAGTGATTCTAGTGATTTTTTTAATCTTGGCTTGTGTTAATCTTGGTTTGGGTACGTTAATTTAATCTGATTGGGTGAAACATTCTCTCTCTCTCTCTCTCTCTCTCTCTCTCTCTCTCTACCCGTTATAGCTCAAACTGATTAAAAGTTTACGACAGAACATTATGATGCCTTATATTTTATTTCACCTTTAAAGATGTCTGTTTTAAGTTACATGTGTCTGTCTAAATTATGGAACAATTTGTTTCACCCTTATATCTTGTTTTACCCTGTGCTTGTGGCATGTAGATACAATTTGAAAGATGGAACAATTATTGGTTCAGCGATTAAATAGGGTATTACGATACTGAGAATGACACTAATTATAGTGGAGATTTTTTTGCACCAGAGAAGCGACCAACTGCTCGGCAGTGTCTGCAACACCCATGGCTCAATCTCAGGAATTCAACAGAGGATGAGATGAAAAATGAAGCTAATCTGGGAAACGTGAATGTTGGGATGAGCAACCTGGAGATTAAGATGGGTTAAAGTGAACAGGGCATGAAATATTGGTACAGCCACACTTTTTTTCCAGAGTCCCTCCCTTCATCTGTATGACTGACTATTGATTGTATTTTTTTTTTTTTTACACTTCTTATAAGATTGATTTTTCTAATACGATATTTTTTGATTTACTCTATAAGATGAAAAAGTGGTGATGATTCTATAAAGGGAATGAGAGATTTGTCTTCAACTGTAAATACCCTCTGGGAGCTAACCGGAACATTAGATATATATGTTATTCACGTGTTCAAGTCGATGCGACAATCATGGATGATTGTTTTGTTTTATTTTTTACACTATAATGCAATACGATCTATTGGTGTTGTGTACGCAAGAAGAAAATAAAAATTTTACTGGGTTGGTTTTTGTGTAAGAGGTTGCTTAATGAGGTAAAAAAATACCTTGAATGAAGTTGCTATGCCAACAAACCAACCACAATCAATCAAACTTGGTAGTCTAAAATCACCGCCAGTACCTTAAAAAAAAAAGAATATTTGGCGTGAAGGTGATCTTAATTTGGTTGATTCTTTCTACTTGGATGTCATCTGTCAAAGAATCCAAGTTCAACTGTCATACTCTCCTCGCAAAGTCCACACGTGGGAGCAAACCTTTTACACCCAATATCCCGCTTCATTAAATTTAAATTTAACAGTATTACCATTTCTATTAGTACTGTATTTACGAAAGCAGCAACTACTAACACATATATGTTACTTTGATAAGTAGCTACACAACATATAAAAGTAAAGCACGCATGCAAGCAATTAAATATCTAAAATTTACACTCAGTCAGTTCATCTTCATTACAAAGCCAGAAAAAAATGAGCAAGAAAGATAAATCAAGGAAAGCCGTTTCTGTAAAAATAAGCACCATGTACCTACCTCAGCTATCAACTTCTATCACAGTCACCTGTCACCACATTACATTTGAACATCACAACTGCAGTACTCTATTTTGTTCGACACAAGTTGGAACTTTGAACTCTTGGCATTTCCACACTGGTGTAGCCCCAATTGGCATCACGCAATCAGCCGAAGGCTGCATTGAGAATAATTTTTTATTGCCAGCAGTGAGGCCCACGTTATTCTCAGTCATTGGGGTGCTTCTCCCATTCGTCTCCTCCTTGGGGTTTGACCGATCCCTAAAAGTACAAATGCTTAGCAGCAATCTTTTTAGCTTCACTCTTCCCCTTTTTTTACCAGTTGTACACACATCTTCCCCAGTTTTAACCTACCGAGCTTCCAAGCTTCCGAGCTTTGCTTTTTCAATCCAGAGCACCGTCAGCTTCTGAGCTTTGCTTTTTCAATCCAGCAAGCAGGTGCTTTCGAGGAGGCTAAAGGACATCCGCATCCAAGTGATTGACATCACAGATATTAGCCTCCATTATTCCTATTATTTATTAATTTTTTTCACACCCAAATGTTGAACAATTCTCCACGTGTATAAATTGGTGTCTCCATTTACATTCAGGCTAAAACAAACATACGAAAGACTACACGTTCAGTATAAGTCCAGTATGCAATCTGCACTCTTGACTTCATGTTTAGCGTACATTTCTCTCTTCTTTTATTCTTCTAAAACAAGTATGGAGATTAGAACTCTTGACTTCATCCTCTCCTTTACCACTTGCTATAAAATAAAACAATAACAATATTAAACATCTTTAGCTAGTAAAAAGGATAAAGTACCAAGACAAATAAGCCTTAATTTTTGTGTGAGATATATGCAAGATCAGAAGCCACTACCTCTTGTGCATTGAATGGTTCAAGAAATCGGAAAAGAAAGAAAGGTTCTTGCCTTTGTTGTCGCTGTTGCTTGACTATCCATGAAGAGAAACTCAAAACTGAAATTGCTCGAAGTCTTGGATAGAGTTCATCCTAGCAAATAGGTAAACCCTTCTCGGGAATCAACACCAAAAAATTGTGTTAAACTTTAACAACAATTATGACTATAATGTTACACATTCAAAATGGACGGAGTAGGTTGAAAGTTTGAAAACCAAAAGCCCCTAAATTCTGGTCATGGTCAAAACCCCCGGAACATCCCTTCTTTAATCACATGGAACTGGTGTGCACAATTGTAAGTCTAATTCGCAATTGTAAGCTCCTATCCCATGATCCTACCACAAAGTAGAAGATTGCTAAGCCACAAAAACTAGATGCACTAATCTGAACTGAAAATAGGCACAATAAACTGCAATGAAAAAAGGGATTGAGACAAGCCTATGTAATATTAACCTGGCATAAAGCAGGAAATCTAAGCTTAGAAACTACATAAATGTCCACCAACCCATGTAAATGGATGAAAAACTCATTCACTAAAACAGAAATTCATTTTATCTAAATAATACTATGGAAGCCCATTTCAACCATGGATTTCACACAAAATTTCAATTTCAAATCATCTCAAACAACAAAACATAAATCCCTTTCTCTAAATAAGAGTACAGAAATGCATTTCAAACAGAAAATCCATTTCCAAGCATGCCACAAGCTATAAATAAATTATCACTTTTCTAGAGCAATAAGGGGAGGAAGGGCATAATTGAATAGCAGTAAGAAAAATTATCACTTTCCTAGAGCGAAAAACTATCAGGAATTGAAAAAAATGCTTATACCGTTTACAAATCAACTAAGGGTGCGATTCAGAACTGAGATTTGCCCCAATTGTCTCAAGAAGTAAACCCATTGCCCCTGGCCCATGCGTCTCCATCCTATTCTGCTAAGTGCGATATTGCTACTGCAAATTCCACACCCTATTCATCTTCCGCCGCACTCTCCCTCTTTCGGAATATCGTTCTCCCCCCTCTAGTTAGGCAAATTAATGAAAGCAGTTTATAGCAACTAAAGATAAGGGATACGAAAATGAAAATACAAAAAAATACAAGATACGGGATGCTAGGAAATGGAAACGAAATGGAGAGAAAGAGAGAAAAAACAAACCCTTCTTTTGAAATAGGACATTATCGGCGGCCATAGACGGGGCCATTCGGGAGATGAACGGTGAGAAGCAACACCGCAGGCTGTGCGACGAAGCCGTATAGAAGAGGTTGGTGAGGAGGTTGTATAGCAGATTTCGAATGGGGAGATGAAACCCAGTGAGGAGGGGGGTCTTCGCGGGATTTAAATTTGGTTTGCTTCGTTCAATGAGCTCGCGGGGAGTGGCGGCGCTAGGCAGGCGGAGGAGGGTTGCCAGTGGCGCTGAATGTAGAGATGGCGTCGCCGGGTGGCACTGGGCAGAGGAAGGTGACGCGACGCGGGTTGCTATCGAGGGAGGTGGGAGTTTCACGGGGCAAAATTTGAATGGAAAGAAAAATAGGCACCGAGAATCAAAACGCACGTTTTGTTGAAAAAAAGCCACGTAAGGTGTGTTGTGTGTTGCTTCAGAAGCATATGCGTATCAAATCTCCTCACTTCATTATGAAAAAATTTGTGCATCAGTCTAGTGTATGCATCAGCCAACACATACCCTACGTGCACCTAGCTTAGCCGTTTGATTTTTTCCTTTTGATGTGAGAGA
The DNA here is from genome assembly GCA_003123785.1 of Pterocarya stenoptera. Taxonomy (NCBI): domain Eukaryota; kingdom Viridiplantae; phylum Streptophyta; class Magnoliopsida; order Fagales; family Juglandaceae; genus Pterocarya; species Pterocarya stenoptera. The sequence continues at coordinate 113,290 of QEOT01004972.1, forward strand.
GTACATTTAAAGAGAGAAAAGTGAAAGACGTTGAGCAGAGGGTGAGAGCTTGATTTGATGAGAGATAACATTTGAGGAGAGAGAGAGGTCGGTTTGATGAGAGAGAAAGCTTGAGAGAGAGGGGTTTGATGAGAGAGAGCTGAGGAGAGAGAGAGCTTGAAGAGAGAGAGCGTGAGGAGTGAGAGAGGTCGAAGGGAGAGAAAACTTGATGAGAGAGAGGAGATGAGAGAGAGCATGAGGAGAGAGAGACGTAAGACGAGAGGGGAGATGAGAGAGCTGATGAGATCTGACATTTAAAATATAAAAAAAATAAAAAGTATATTGTGTGTTTTGAATAGTTGCGGATCCCTAGCAAGTCTCAGAGTATTGTTAGGAATCCACAATTGTAGCAACACACAACACACGCGTTTTGATTCGATCGGTGCGTATTTTTCTTTTCCATTCAAATTTTGTCCTGTGAAACTCCCTCCTCCCTCGATAGCAACCCGCGCCGCATCACCTTCCTTTACCAAGCGCCACCCGACGACGCCGTCTCTCCGTTCAGTGCCACTAAGCGACACTCCTCCATCTACCCAGAGCCGCCACTCCCCACGAGCTCATTGAACGGAGCAAACCAAATTTGAATCCCGCGATGATCCCCCTCCTCACTGGGTTTCATCTCCCCATTCGAAATCTACAGTTCCATGGGTTTCATCTCTTCAGCAGTTCCCTGGGTGTCATCTCCCCATTCGATATTTTTTTTCTCTTTCCTCCCGCACCCCTTCCGTCTCTCACCAATTCATTTCGAATTTTCACTTTACCCTGCCCAGCCAAGTACCATCCCTTTCCCCCAGCCATTGCTCCCCCCCCCCCCGCGGCAGGCTTCAACCGCATTCTTCCTTCCTCCGAATCTCCACCGAGTGTGTCCAAGCACTCCCCTTCCACTAATCTGACCGAAAGCTTTAAAAAAAAAAAAAAAACCTCCCCTGCGTCTATGGCCGAGCACCACGTTCTCAGCACAAGGACCTACTTCAAAAATCAACAATCTGAACCACAAGTCCCTCATCCATCGTCTGGGGCCAAGCACTCCTCTTCCACTCATCCCCTCTCCCTTTTCTTCCCCTTCCACTGATCGAAAGCTGCCATTTGTTTTACTGTTGCATTTCGTTTCCAAGGTAAAAATCTCAACATTTCTAAGCAGTTTTTCTCATACCTATTCTATATATCATTTTGCTATTTTTAAATCTTTTTTATTTTTGTTGGTTGTGTGTTTTTGTGTTTTTGTTGTTCTGAAGATGTGTTTTTGGTTGCTGACATTCCTGTTCTTTAGATGTGTGTTTGATTGTTGATTTTCGTGGGTCTTGGTTGTTGATTTCCGTAAATTCAGATTGCTGTTTTTGTGGATTTCGTGGGTTGGGTTGGGAACGGCCAAAGCCTTGCTTATTTATGCTCAAGATATTTGTTTAGAGACAAAGTTCAAATTAAGAGGAAAAAGGCTGCAATGGGATTTTACACTGGATACTTCTAAAGAAAAAAAACTTATCCAAGAAAACAAGACAACAAAACACATTGACATGAAAATTGAAAACAAAGAGAAATATTGTATACAAATAATTGCTGAACATTCTCACAGACTTTTCTGTTTTGAAAATGATAATTTGGACATGCTTCTTTACAATTTTTTGGCAAGTAAGAAATGCTTTCCGAATTTTGTTTGCTTTATATTCAATAAATTTATAAGGTTATGATATCTGGTCATGGTTCATGTTTTTGATGGTATCTACTCCAATAAAAAAAAGGGTGGTTGGTGAGGTTATGAGTTTAATCTCTTGTGGACGTGCGAGTGTATTTACCTTCCTAAGAGAATGTGATAGTTTTCCAACCTACCAAATAATATTTAGGATTATTAGGACTTTCCATACTCTAATAACTTTAAATGTACCTTTGAACCCTTTGCTTGAGTCTTAGATCACTCATCTATGTGCTCAGGTAAATTGCTTAGACTCCAAAAAGACTAAGTACCAAGATAGATGTCTCGTGTGTACTTTTTTTCTATGCCTCTCAATAAGAGTCCAACTAGCTGAGCGCTAATATACATATAATTTTTCTGCAGTATTTTCATGAGGTCACTGCACAGAGGAATACAAAGGGCATTCGAAAGAATTCATGCAATGATATCTGCAGTGATATTTATCCTTCCACCAGTGCAATGTGGGATATTTGCACATATTAATGGACCTTTGTTGTGTCGTTTTAGTGGAGATTGCTCCAAATGCTTTTGAGATAGCCTCATAAATGCACTGTTCCATTTATACTCTTTTTCTTTTTTTACTTTTCAGATTATGTATTAAGTGTGAGAGTTTAATCTTCCTTTTTCTACTTGGTTTTGATAATAGGAGGGATTCGATATCTTTTCCTGCCTGTACTTTGTTTTGCTCTTTGCAGGCCCTTCCTTTATACCTTGATAAGATTGTTTCTTGGTACTTACTATATTACTTATAACTTACTATATTTGGGCCAGATTATACCACAACCAATATGCTCAAGATATGTTTTTCTCTGAGTATAGACACCATCGCAACACCTTTTGATTGTCTCTCATTCTCGTGGGCTTTGACAAGTTATCTCTTCTAATATCATAGACCATTGTCTTCTAGATTGCACTTATAATTCCTTAGTTTCCTCTTGATCTTTATGTGAACTTTGGTGGGTTTTAGTTTGAGGGTTTACGGGTTTTAAAGGATTTGCAATCTAGGTAATCAAGTAATTGGATATTAATTTATGGGGTCAAATTCTAGTGGATTTTCTGTTTGGAGCTAACATTTGAGTTAGTCAGGTTTTAATTGTAATGTGGTGATGATCCAACATTATTGTGCTCTAATCAATGTGTTTTGTTTTATATATATTGTTTTGGACAACTTTGCTAGTGTTAGTCATGGGATTTAATACTAGCTATGGTGATAAAACCTGGACAGTCATGGGATTTGAGGTGTTAGTCATGGAATTTGAAGTGTTTTTTTATTTTTTTGTTTTATTTTTAGGGAGAAACTGGACAATCAAATTCAAGTGCAGGGTAGTTGTGCCATATTACATGAACTCTTTGAAGTGTTTAGGAGAACCTGGATGTTGGTTCTTGTCTTTAGAAGATATGTAGCAGATATGTATGAAGACTGGAACAGGTCAGAATCATTCTTGTTCAAGGTGGTAATGATTCTTGCAATGAATTTGGAAGTACTATCATTCTGGAAGTACTATCAATTGTGGTTGTATTTGTGACCAATTTTTGTTTCATCCTCAATAATTGATCTGTTTGTTTCTGCCATTTTTTCCGATTTGGTTTTGACATTTGGTAAACATTCAACCCAGTATTTTGGTTGGCACTTCTTTCTGATGGAGGATTTTGACAAGATTGGAAGCAAAGACCACGATTTTATATATTTAGCTCTTGTATAACTTTAATTTGGTATGTGGTTGCTAAGCATGCACTGATCTTTGTATATGTTGTATGAGGCAAGACTATGTATATTCATTTGCTGTAAGTTTATTACAGTGTTGTTACACAGATCTTTCAAACAGTGTTATTACATTTGTTTTTTATAATAAAAGTGTTATTACATTGATGCAAGTAAATTTGCTGTAAGTTAATTATTGGTTGAATAGAGAGGCAAAATATTAGAGCATATTCACAGAATGTTCAAAGAGTAGGAGTGTCGTCTCCCTCCGACGTGGGATTGCTAAAATTGGTTTCTATTAAATTGTTCAAACATCAATGCACTGATCCATGTGAAAAATGCAGAGTNAAAAAAAAAAAAACTTTCAATGTAACAATCCATTAAGCTAAAGCCTAATCAATTCATCATAGCTCCTTCAAAATGCAATTTTTTTTAAGTCAAAGACAGTGATACTCCACAAAATTGCACCTCATCTCAACTAAAAACAAAAGAAAACCAAAACTTACTACAATACACAATTCACAGCAACGCAATCCAGTAAATTGTTAACAATTTGCACAAACTTGCTACGAATCCTCACTCAAGTACTGTGGCACTTGCAAATACCGAGAAGCCCATTTCTTTGAAAAGCTCGACATAGCAGACAAAGGTTACAAAATCAACGGGTATTTATACACAACTTCAAATATCAACCTCCCCAATTTCTTCCAAAAATCCAAGATGAGCAGCGACGAGGAAAAATTCTCATTGCATGGAGAGGCACGGTGACGTTCCTCGAATGGGTATGTGATCTCAAAGATATTCTCCACCCGGCGAAATCACAGGGAAGAAATCACAGCAAACCAAGCAATAACAAAGACGACGTTGCTTGGGGTTGGGGGTTTGGACTAGAAGCTTCGCTACTTAGGGATCTCGTCTTCCGTCGGGCTGAAGTCGAAAGTGCTTTATCGGCAGCTTGGACTGCAACAGTCGACGTGCTTGGGGTCGGGGGCTTGAACAGCCGACATGCTTAGGGTCCAGGTGAGGTTGAAGACGAAGACGAAGCTGCACAGAGTCGTCCCAGGTGAGGTTGAAGACGAAGAGAAGCTGCACAGAGCTGTCCCAGGTGAGGTTGAAGACGAAGTTGAGTAAAGCGTGTGGGGAACTGAGGGTCGAGCCTTGTGAGGGGGGGTTTGAAGACGAAGCCGCTGGGTGGGAAATTTCGAAATGAAAAGAAAAGTAACAAGTGTTTTTTTCAAATGAAAACCGTGTGATGGGGAGGGTGCCACGCAAGGTGTGCGAAGAGGCTGATCCGCACAGTTGCGGATGCGTAGAGTTTTCCCACTTCATAACCCTCTCTAAAACCTTTCTCATGTCCTGCCTGCTTAGACCTTCT
>QEOT01004972.1:134769-147459 GCA_003123785.1 Pterocarya stenoptera
TTCAAGATCCAAGATTCAACACTTCATGGATGTAAACAATCTTTTGGAGCCATATTTCTTGGTGAAAAATCAGCGATTTAACCAATTTCGTATAGGAAAACTTTCGAGAGTGTGGTGCACGGGATCGAAGTTTACTTTGCAGGGATGGGTCTGAAGAGTCCTGCCTTGAAGAGTTCCCCGACATAAAAAAAAAAAAAAAAAGTTTATAATGTTGAATTGAGGGACCTGCAGAAGTTTAAAAATATTGTCCGGATCAAATTCGGAATTAACAACCAATTTGTATATTTGCCATACACTCATTTATTTATTTTTTCACCAATAAGCTACCACTTGCATAAACATTAGGAGTGTGCAAGTTTTGCTACAAACTCCACTATGTTTTTATCCGAGCTTCCACCTTCATCTACTGCCTCTTTAGCTAATTCCTTCCATCTCATTGAATTCTTTTTCATCTCATTTGCTCTCTCTCCCTCCATAACTTCCTTTATACACATCTCTATTTCTTCTTTGGTAGCAATGCCTTTTTCATCCAGTTTAATCCTCACCCCTACCTTCCAGACGTCCACAATGAACTTGGCATTAGTTGTTTGATCCGTCCATTGTGGCATCGCAACCAGCGGCACTCCCAAGCTCAGTGCCTCGAGTGTAGAGTTCCACCCGCAGTGAGTCATGAAGCACCCAGCTGCCTTGTGAGCCAGCACTTCCAATTGGGANCCCAAGCTCAGTGCCTCGAGTGTAGAGTTCCACCCGCAGTGAGTCATGAAGCACCCAGCTGCCTTGTGAGCCAGCACTTCCAATTGGGAGCACCAACTCACAACCAGCCCCTTCCCGGCTGTTTCCTGTAGAAAATTAGTGGGAAGCTTTTTCTCTTCTGATTCTCTGACTACCCACAAGAAGTAGCAATTGCTATTCTTTAGGCCCCATGCTACCTCCTCCATTTGCTCTTCTCCCAGGGCGGCCAGGCTTCCGAATGATGCATAAACGACCGAGCCAGTTTCCTTGGTATCTAGCCACTTCATGCAAGCGTCCACATCAGGCTTAAGTAGGTTGAGGCCGTACTCTTTGTCATCTTCCAACCTCTTGTCCAAGTACATTGATGGAATAGCTGGTCCAATTGTTTTAACAGGCCATTGGCTTGCCATCCAAGTCAGTACCTAATGGAATTTAAAAACATGTTTTAAACAAATTATGAAATTTCTCAAACAGATGAATCGATGGATGTATTGCCAAATGTATGCACTTTGGAATGTACAAACAGTATTAGATATCAAACATATGCATATATGAGGGAAATATCGAACACTACCTCATCTTCCAACATATCAAAAGTGTTGCACAATATCCAATTTGCTTCCTGGATATTGGAGAATTGGTTCAATACGAGGGTGAGAAAAGCTGGGTAGGAGCCTGCGTCACAAAGGAAGGAAGGCAGATCATTGATCCCTAGCAAAGGCAACGAGGGCAGAGATACTGTAGGCCCCTCTAAGGGCATCCTTAATATTGATCCTACATGGGCATGATAATAGATGGCCTTCACCGCACATGACTGGGTGAAAAATGCGGCTCCGGCCAGGCCATATTTTCGGGCCACGTCTATTGCCCAGGGCATAACCGAGTCATACACCAGGCATTGTGGTGGGTATTTGGAGCTCTTTCCCAGCTTCTCAATGAGCTTCGCCAAACTCTCTGAAACCATCGCTTTGAAACGATCGTGATCCCAATTTCCCAAGCTTTTGGCTTCGTCGGAGCCATCGGAGATGGGCTCGATGGCTACGGATCTGGCTTGGGCTTGCATGGATTTAAAGCTAGTAGACATGGTGGTGACCAAAGTGACCTTGGGACCCTTTGAGGCTAGGCGCTTGGAGAATTGAAGCATAGGGTTTATGTGACCTACCACGGGGTAAGGCAATACTAGGATATGAATCTCCTTCTCCATTGACCTCTCTCTCTCTCTCTCTCTCTCAGGAGATGCAGCAGGAAAAAGATGAAGTATTTGAAGTCAAAAGAGATAATTGTCTGATACCTGAAGAAGATAATTCATGGGTGAGGTTGGAGATTGTCTGATTACGTATCATGACGTATATACAAATTGGCATCGTTTTTCCACGCATTAGATGCATGCATTTGGTTCCCACTTCCCAAACCAATAAATAGGAGGAAGTGAAAGCGGATTTGGACTCGTTTTGTTGGGTGGCTTTGCAGAAGAAAGAAAATTGGTCTAAAGGACTAGGATATATATGCACAAAAAGATCAGCAAGATCATGATTTGAATACAGCAACACCTGATCTTTAATATTGAATCAGTATTTCTTCTAATTAATTGAAAAATGATTTATCTAAGGCCTTATTTGTTTTCAAGATCAAAATCCAAAACTTTGAAAACCTTACATCTTATCATTACAATTTTCTCAAATTTTCATACAAAATAAAATAAACAATTCAACTTTTTCAAATTCCAAAATAAATATAATATTAAAAAATATATTCTAACAATATTTTATTCAACTTTTCAACTTTAATCTTATCTCATCTCATCTCTGAAAACAAACGAGGCAGAGTTTGTAAGTTTCATACAAATTTTTTTAAGAAAATAAACTATAAAAAAAATAACAAGATTTAATTTTTTCAAAGAACTTGCATATCCAGTATAAATTTTTAATTTTCCTTTCATCTACTGTAGTATCAATACCACCTCCTAATTGTTATGATCCCACTTGAGGAGTAGATGAAGAACATAGAAATGAAAAATTACAAACAAGTAGAAACAGCAATGGAGATAAATTGTAGAAAATGGACTTCGAATAAGTTGGCTACGCCTTGGGAAGTTCGAGGCTTCCAATTCCTCAAGATGGTTCCAGCTTCAAGCAAAATGTTCAGTGCCTTACAATGAATTTCTCTTCCCCTCATATACTTGTAGGGATAACTACCAAACAAATAACCAATTGACACGTAGCAAGTGAAATAACAAACTTCATAATTAAAATGATGACAAGGAAATGAGATGCAAATGTCATAGGTCATAAAACGCTGCGTTGCAACATAGGTTCATATCGTTCATCCACAAACGACACCGTTATAGTAAGGTTCATAACAAATCCCCTCCCTTTAAAGAACTTTGTCCTCAAGGATCAAAGTATTAATTATTCTCCTAACTCACCAGATAAGCATTAAGGGAAGAGTTGGGCCTTGGGAAATAAGGCGCAAAAGGGCTAGTATGAGACAGCACATCCTTCTAGCATTGTGAGAACATCATTGATGTATTCATCATATATGAACAAGGATGCAACAACGTAGCAAAGCCCAAACCAAATGGAGGACTCCTGGTGAACAACCACCCCTACATAGAACCACGAATTATAGTGGCTACCATGTAGCTTAACACTACCCCAACAACAGCCAATGAGCAGAGTAGGATATCAAAACTAGCAAAAGGTACACATATTGTCTCCGAGAAAGGGCCTTCATGACCAATAAGGTCTAGAAACAAACAGTGCCGTCCCTTTAAGAGCATGTAAGACCTTTGCAAATAATGAGTGAGATTAAGAGCAAATCAATGATGAAACTAATACCTCCAACCATAATTGCAACAGGAAGATAAAGCAATCTAATATCATAATAGTCCATATCTGGAGGCTCCTTTCTTCGAAAGTCATTCATATACAAGAAGTAGAAATGGTAACAAACGTGCCCAAAATTTGTTACAGTAGTGAAGCTCCCTTCAATGGTTCCCTAAGACTCATTATAAAAACAAGGGAATAGTTTATTAGTCTTTCCTTCTACCATAGCATCAAAGGTAGCAAATATTGGTGAAAGAAAGTCATACGCTACTTCACCTATGATACTCACAATAACGCCAACCACTAGCCACAAAATCAAGAGCGAAGGTAAATGCCTATGCAGATAACTAAATTGCAATGAAGTTGTCTTCCTCTATCAAAAGGCTCAAAAATCCCTTGAAATTCTCTTTCAGATTCCTTGTAATATTCATAAGCACACAGCACCATTCCTCGGTCTTTCCACACAAGATCGAGATTCCCCTCAATTTGTGAAAGCAAATATGCCCACGAATTTCCACTCTCTTCAGTTGCTTCCTAACCGTTCTCACTACAATCGATTGTGACTTGCCTGCGACCACCACTAGATGCAATAAGTGCATCACCAAAATCCGATATTCTTGTCAATTCACTCCATGATGACGTTATAGTTTCCAAGCTAACTGTTAGCAAGCTTGCAATAGCAACTGATATATTTCCAAGAAATATTGTCTTAGAAATTGTAGTTGAAATCCATTGTTGTTCAAAGCCCCTATTTGTAAGTGCAATCTTGACCCCAATATCATATGCCACTTTAGCCAGATAATCTCTTCCTCTATCAAAGGGTTCAAAACACCTTTAAGTGGCAATTCATCAAACAACTTAAACACCATTCCTTGTATGTACACTAAAACCATAGCATTCCCAGACCCCACACCTCTCTAAGGCATTTTCTCAAACAAATCTCTCACATCAACTAAACAACCAATTACTCTTTTACACTTGAAATTCATCCATGCGAACCACTGAAAGAGAAGAGAGCCATTGTCCAAAACACATACTACTAACAACGAAATACTCAAATGGGCGTAGATGGTTGCAACATAAGCATCGAAATGACTCACCAATTTCCTAAGCTCTCCCTGAGGCATAGCAATGGGCACTGCACCAGGATGGTCTATAAAGAACCACTTATCATCTCAAAGATCAAGCTTCGTTCCAACAAGAATTATTGGAACACCCATAAAGTGACAAATATGAACAAACACTTGCCCTACATATTAAAGCAGCAGTCGTCACCTCCTCACAGTACCCAATGTCGAGAGCCTCTAGGTTTACAAATTGATTGAGGATGCGGCTTGATGCAGAGCCAGAGATATTTGTACCCCAATCCATTCATAAATTCTTCAAAATATTTTTACAAGAATCATCAAATAATTTTAAAAACTCATATGAGATGTCCCAATAGCCACCTACAATAGAACTTTCGAGATTTTTGCAAAATCTAACCAAGGAAAATATAAAGGTGTCCCCAATTTTGTAGAGCACCCTTTCCCATCCGTTGAAGCATCGTTGAGAATACTATTGAGTTCCTCATTTTTTGCCTTCGTCGTAAGTCTGACGGTGATGTGAACAAATGAAACATCCACAGTGGGTACCCAGATGGCCATTCCTATCACTTTGCCATGAAGTGATGAAAGAACTTTCTCCACGACCTTAGCAACTCCAGTGCTACTAGGAATAATGTTGAAAGAAACATTTATTCGACCACTACAGTCCTTGCTTGGAGGGCCATCAACAACCTTCGAGGTGGGGTTAATGGAGTAGACGGTGGTCACTTTGACACCACTTCTAATGGACATTTTCACAAATAGGTGAAGACCCTTCTAATCGTATGAAAGAAAATCCAAAAGAAAAGAAAAGGGCAGATTCCTTCAAACTGCCTCCATCTTCACCTTCATGATCTGAGTGGATGACCAACTTGGCTGCAGTAGCAAAGTCACCCATGAGGTCAGAGACAGGGCCACCATGCATCGGCAGAGCAGAGAGAATGGAAGCCTCCACCACCACCAGCTACGGCCCTTCCACCATAAGGATCACGACGTCGAGAAAATTTGGTGAGCTATTGGGCTTTTGCTAAGCTGAGAAAATGAAAGGAAGCTCCCTACGTCGTTCAATTGTTCTACGAGTTTGAGAGTGAGTGATATGGTTTGGGTAGGGGTTCCCACTTGGAACAGTGGATGAATCTTACTTGTGGAAAAATAGCAAATGCGAATACCCGGATAAAAAATCCACAATTTCACACGAGAAACCTGAGTACTTCAAGCAAAAATCCCTAAAGGAAAAGCTTGATGGTAATCTCCATGTCGATGAAGTTTACTCTGTCCCCCATGAAGGATGGTTGGGCTCTAGATACCATTTGTTATGATCCCACTTGAGGAGTAGATGAAAAACACATAAATGGAAAATTACGAACAAGTAAAAACAACAATGGAGATAAATTGTAGAAAATGGACTTCAAATAAGTTAGCTACGCCTTGGGAAGTTCGAGGCTCCCAATTCCTCCAAATAGTTCCAGCTTCAAGAAAAATGTTCCGTGCCTTTCAATGAATTCATCTTCCCCTCATATCCTCACAGGGATAACTACCAAACAAATAACCAATCGACACGTGGCAAGTGCAATAACAAACTTCGAAATTAAACTGACTACAAGGAAATGAAATGCAAATGTCCCAAGTCATAAAACACTGCATTGCAACATAGGTTCATTTCGTTCATCCATAAACGCCGTTATAGTCAGGTTCATAACACTAATCCACTCACCATTTTCATTCACCTCCCATCAAATTTTCTTTCGCACCAAACGTCCCTCCAACTTTCTCCCTAGCTATTTTAGTTTCTCTCGGATTTGCACACATGGGTGGGATGATGGTATCGATCAGCTCCATCTACCGCACACGACAGGTCAATGAAGAAATTGAGGATCAGCTCCATCTACCTGGCCCAGATATATACGTTCCCTGGCAACGTTTTGAGTGAGCAGCTAGCCAGCCACACGGCGTAGCTGAGGGCCCTGAGTCTTCAATTCTAATTCATAATTCATATATACACGAGAAATTTCAGGAGCGTGTTTGGAGCTTAGTTTTGCGAGAGTGCTATATAGCTACATACTTGATTTGAAAAGCTCGAGGTACGTAGCTAGTTGTGCATCCATGGTTTCTGAATTGTCAGAATTTCTCGAAGCTAGCCGGCCTTGAAAGTTATATTCATTGAAAGCTGGAGAAATAGAGATGGGTTTCGAATCTGACAGATTTTAATTAGCTCAACATGGTAATTAACCTTCTTCATCCTAGCTAGCTAGATATCTGTCTTTGCTAGAGAGAGATTTAGGTTTAGTTTTTTTTCATAATTTTTTACAATTTATTTCATCTTATCTAATCATTATAATATTTTTAAATTTATACATAAAATAAAATAAATAATTTAATTTTTTCAAATTTTAAAATAAAAATAATATTAAAAAATATATTCTAATAATATTTTATTTAATTTTTAATTTTAATTTTAATTCGTCTCATCTCATATCACCTCAATGCAAAAACAAACAAGGTTAAGCCAGATGGCACAAGAAGAACATGCATAGGGAAATTAATTAACACATATCCTAGTTATAAATTTCTTGACCCACATCACATGCATGCACAACTAGGTGATCATCGGTGATCACATAAACCCATAAATATATATATATATATATATATATATAATATGTATGCAATGCTAGCTGATCCAACTCCGCATGCAAGGGTAACCTAATTTTTCTCTACCTGCCGGCCAGCTCTATTAACAAGTCCGTGCAAGCTGTAGTACTAGAATGTCGTGCATGGGCTCGTTAGTCGTTCATCTTCACCGTAAGGCGAGCGCGCAGTTTGGTCTCCCAAATGATATATCGTTATCCTTATTATAATTATATAGATCAAATGCATGCTTGTACACCCTAGCTAGCTATATATGCCTTAATAGTTAGTTTGGATCACTACTACTCTAAAGGCCGGTACTGCTAACTAGATCGATCTTTGGATTTTACCCACCCCATATATGCATCCATGATCTCCACAATATATCATGTGCTAATTACCATGCATTACTAGGATGGAACCAGACAAAAGTACTCCAAAATATTATAATACAACACTTTAAGATAGTATTCGATGTATTTAGATGTTGAGGTCATCTTATATCATTTAAGTTGATTTATAAATAATAATATTTTATGAATCTTATTAAAATGTATTTGAATATAAATAGACTAAGATATCTATTTAAATGTATGAAATAGGTTGATATGAGTTTAAATTTTTTATAAAAAGTTAAAAAAATAATGAAATTCCATCAATAATTCATTTGAGATGAGGTGAGCTCACTCCAACCACCAAACACAGCCACCTAAATGCTATATATATATATATATATATATTAACATGCTCAAATTAGTACTTGTGTTATATCTCTAATATGGAACTGGAACCTAGACTTTTTCGCTTGGCACACGTGTGTACTCGAGAATATCAGTTCTGATTTAGATAGTGAGATAAAATAAGATGATCATTGAATAATATTGAAATAATTTAAATTAAAATATTTATGGAGTTTTTAAAATTAAGAGAAAAAAAGTTGAATAAAAATATTATAAAGTTAAAATATTATTAGAATATTCTTTTTTAATATTACTTTTATTTTGATATTTGAAAAAATTAAATTATTTTTTGTATTATGTTTATAATAAGTTTGATAAAGTTATAATGATTAGATGAAAAAATAAAAAATAAACGTTTATTTTCACAATTCATCTCAACTCATCTAATCTTATTTTATCTCATCATTATAACTATTTCAAATTTTCACATAAAATAAAATAAACAATTCTAACTTTTTTAAATTTTAAAATAAAAATAATATTAAAAAAATATATTCTAATAATATTTTATTTAATTTTTAATTTTAATCTTATTTTATTTTATTTTAAAAAATAAAAATATATAAAAATAAAATATTTATATTTATAATATTAAAATATAATAAAATAAAATAAGAAGAGATGAACGAGAATGCAAGGGGTCTAATCTCCCAGTGCAGTACTCCCTCTCTTACAGAAGTCTAGCTCTTATCATCAAGTGCTACGTGTCATCACCAAGAGCACAACAAGTTAAGAGACTCACGCCCCTACTCCTTCAGCTAAGTTAATTATATGACAGAGCAGCAGGTAGCCATGAGTACTCCTATAGATGCATGCATATATCTGCCATATCAACGGATCAGAGTGGCCTGAGAGAAGACGACTCATGCATGGTACGTACTCTTTTGGAAAAGAACAAAATTCATCAAGGGAAATGATACACTCCCCAATGGGGGCTGCCGCTGGTAGCTCCAGCTGTAGAGCCACCCATTCATCAAAGGGTTGCTAGCTGCAAGTGGTACTTGGAACACAGTCACTATGTTTGTAAATTTTGCTCGCTCAAACTTACGAAAAGGTGACCGGCTCTCCGAGTACTCCACGGATCATGCATGGATCGATATATATGAAATTTGAAGTAGTACTGGAGGAAAGTCATTTTTCAAATAATAAATGCACGTAGATCAATTTCATACCATGAAGTTAATTTTTATAGAAATCAGTGAGAGAGAGAGAGAGAGAGAGAGAGAGAGAGATGTATGTATGTATGTATTTATGTATGTATATATGGCTGAATATTCATGATGACATGCATGTATGGATTGCCGAGACTGTATAAGGTAGTACCTCTTGTTCCAACTTGTCGAAAGTGTTGCAGAAGATCCAATTAGCTTCCTGGAAGTTTGAGAATTGATTCAGTACGAGTTTTAGTAGAGCTGGGTAGGAGTCATGCGTGTCGCAAAGAAACGAAGGCATATCACTGATACATAGTGATGGCATCGAGGGCAGTGATATCGAAGGCCCTTCTATAGGAATCCGGCCAAGTGCTCCTCGAAGCACATGATGATATATTGCATTAACCGCACACGACTGCGTGAAAAAAGGAGCTCCATCTATGCCAAGTTTCCTGGCTACAGTTAGAGCCCATGGTAGCACTGAGTCGTACACTAGGATTTTCGGAGGGTGTTTGGAGCTTTTTTGTCTCTCGAGGAACTTTGCCAAGCTTTGCGTGACTACCAATTCGAAACGCTCGAGCTGCGCTTTGATGCTTTCCGTCTTACGATCGACATCCTCGGAGCCATCAGAAATTGTCTCAAAGTTGAGACTGCCGGCGGTTTGCACGGTCTGCAATATGGACTTGCTCATGATGCTGGTCGAGACAAAGGTGACTCTAGGACCCTTTGAGGCCAGGCGCTTGGAGAATTGGAGCATTGGGTTTATGTGGCCTTGTACTGGATAGGCAATAACCAGGATATGGATTCCCTTCTCCATTTTCTTCTAGCTAGCTGCTCTCTCCCTAGGTAGCTAGTTAGCACTCTCTATGCATATATTGACGGAGAGGGAATATTAATTTATAACCAGCAAATAGGTGATTTATTGCATTATAATAAATTTATTTTTATTAAACGTAGCAGTTATAATATCCATTTTGTAAATTAAAGTTGGATGGAAACCAGACCGCATCTTTATTTTCCGAATATTTCAAGGGATAAAATCAATCACCGCAAGAGACAAAGAGAAAACGACAGATGTGTGCTCATTTTGACACCTACGATATTCATGATCAGTCCCTGGCTCTATCTTCTTTCTCGCTTTTAAACGCACTAGGTTGGGTATGGCCAAAATTAAAAATTGACCAAATTTTGGATAATATATGCTAGAAAGTTCCCACATTGAATTGGATATCTCTAAAATAATTTGGATATTAGTTACAGTGATTAGTTAAATTTGAAGAACTAAATTAATTCACCAAAAGTTAAAATAATAATTTCTCACTCCAATAAAAATATTATTTGATTTGTAATTAAGAAATTTAAATAAAATTTTTGATGAGTTTAATTAAATATTTTTTGTTATTAACATTAAATTCCTTTTAAAAATATGATCTTTTTAATATTAATTTAATTAGAATATAATTATTATTAATATTAAATTGGTAGAATTATAAAATGTAATATAAAAAAATTAAATAACAAAATTATTAATTTAATAATATTTTATTATTATAGAGAGAGTAAATGGTTAATCTAATGTGGGAATTGAATTTAAATAAAATATGTAAATGTAAAAAAATATGATATTGACTAAAATTTAAAGATGTATTTAGTCAATCTAATGCTAGTGCTCTGAGAAGGACAGTTTTGTCTACCATTCAATGACGCGGGTGATCGAAGGAAAATTATGAGGTTGCAACTTGCAGCAGTGCTTGGACGGTGGACCACACGAAAGTAGAACACGGTCGACTAGAACCACATGATCTTGCAATGCATCCTTTTTGTTTGGGGGTGGTTGTTGGGAGAATCCCACCCCTTCTCTTTTATCATATTTTTTAATGAAATATACTTATTTATTTAGAAAAAAAATTATTTATTATTCACATTTCACTTTTTATAAAAAAAAATATCTCTATAAAAAAAATTATAGATATAAAATATGAAAATGAATAGAAGTTCATGCATAAAATTTATCGTTAAACTAATTGAATTCTTCTATTCATCATTTACATATTATATATTTATAAGAAAAAAAATAAAAAATTATATATAATAATGTGAGATGTATGAAAATAATTAGCATGATTTTTCATATACATTTTATCTATTTTGTGAATTTAATTAATGATATTTGGCCATGCATATATAGACCATAATCACACAAGCGTGATATATTCCATGTGGCCGCTCCGTGCTCGCTAGCTAGTTCATGTTTATCAGTCATGGTTGCAAAGAGCTAGCCGGCACTANTTTTTTTTTTTTTTTTTTTGACATTTGGAGAGTTTCAAACTCCAAACTTTCAATTTAAAGGCTGAGAATTATGTTAATCAAGTCACAAGCCTTTGACAATTAATAATCGTTCATTTCTATATATATATATATTGTTTTTTTTTTTGGCTCTATTCTTTCCCTTCCCTCTAATGTTCTCGTTGAGGTACAATTTTGCTTATGTTAAATTGACATAATATGCATAATACACTTTGTGATCACTACAACACAATTACTTTTTAGTGACAGGTGAGAATTTGAGATAGTCTCCAAACCGTTACTAAAAAGTCTTTTCTGTGATGATTTCTGGAAACCATCACTAAAGACGGATGAGTTTTTTTTACATTCCAACGAATGTGAAGATTACATTTGAACGTCACATATACGTTCGAACATGTGGCTACTTACGTGCGAACGTGAAATTTGTTGGCGCGAAGGTTCAAACCTTAGTAATTAACGTTCGAACGTTAATTGTAAATTTAAATTAAATATGACTATAATTTAAAATTTATATGATTTTTGTAGTACATAATTTGTATACAAGTCTAAAAAATTGACTTGTATATATTTATATATACACAATTTGTAAAATATAATTATTTATTTATATATAAACATATTTATGTTTATGTATATTTGAAGTGCAGTGATTTAGTATTGAAGTTGAAAAATATAACATTAAAGAAGATTGAGAATTGTAATTAAAAAATCATAGATATATTAAATAATATTGTTCCTTACAAATATTAAAAGCAAAATACAAAATATGATAAAAGTACGTAAACAACACTCAGATGATAGCGTCTTCCGGGAAATTTGTAGCCCATATCTCCTCAGTCAAGGTATTAATCTTGTCGTTGAGGATACCCACACGGTGGGCTATCTCGGCGACAGACACCTCTAAAAGCCCGAGCCATTCATCGATCTTACAATTGATATGCACAGTCAGCTGTGAGATCACTGCATCAACCCAAGCAGGCCGCACATCTCTCGCATATGTACTCGTTGGTTGCTAACCACTACTCCCCACACTGGGCTGGGGCTGTGTCGGAGGAACTAGATCCTCTACAAGGCGTGGCTGACGTCCCTTCCCCTGTCCAATGCTGACGTCCCCTCTCCTATCCAATGCTACGTCGATGAGTGGTCATGTCGAGGGCGCTCATATGATCTTTGACACGCTCTTCCGGCTAGGATGGCATTCCCGGAGCAAGTAATAGCCGAC
>QEOT01004974.1:6646-33623 GCA_003123785.1 Pterocarya stenoptera
TTTTTTTTTTTTTTTTTCCTGATGAGTAAAATGATGATTTTATTCTACTGCAACCTAGATAGGTCTTAGCTCTTGTATACCATCTTGTGTACTTGGGCTATGCTTATCTTTATCAATAATATTGTTTACTTATAAAAAAGATGATTTTATTAGTGATGAAAGAGGATGTTACCATGGTACACAGGATGTGTACATGAAATCCACTTAAGGAAAAAGTGCTAGAAATGTTAGAACTAGAGAGGGTAATATATGTTGAGCCATGAACCATCGATACAGGTGTTAAGAACAAAAGACTTAAGCTCTGACCCCGATATCTTGAAATCCTCAAAACTACGCTAATTTCTTTCTCTTCTTATCCACCATACTACACATGTTGGGATCATTTTTCACGAAAGTGCTCACTATAATGTCAACGAGACCATTGTTCTTGATTAAATGTAAGTGATAAATGGGATGGTGAGTCAGTGCTCACACGGTTCCGAAACCCTCATGCCACAGCAGTGCAATCATCATATTTTCCAAAGATAAGCAGGTAATTGTTTTGTACTTGCTGGTTAATATGCAATAATCACCATTAGTACATTGCAAACGTAAGATTGTGAGGTTAGACTGGATTATCTCTGTTCAAAATTTCAAATTGTCCGTCCATCAGGTTATGTCAAAAGTGGGGTCAGGACAGAAAAGGTTTCTTTATTCTTCATTTCCTTTTGGCCGCTCTTTGTCTTGTCTTTGTCTCTTACCCATGGTATATACCCTTTGAGTTTCACATAGGGGAAAAATGTCTGGTGTGACAACTCAAATTGCTGTTGAAAGAAAGTATTCTGTTTTGTGTATTGAGTCAGAAAAACTCTTCCTTATTTATTTGATATGTTGGATTTGATACAAAACACTGTAATGTTAATTTAGCCCTTCTGATGGATGATTCTATAAACAGCTTTTGAGCATTGCATTAGGAACACATGCCTACCTTAGGCCAGATGCTTAGTGAATGCTTAATAATATAAAATGCGAATCACAGGTATGGGGAGGCAACCCAGCAAAATTTCTGAGAAAGCTCACCGATGAAGAGATAGCCTTCATTTCCCAGTCAGCTACCAATTATACAAACCTTGCACAGGTCCATGCAGCTGAGAATGCAAAATCATTTGATGAGATTGAGTTTGAGAAGGTTCTCCGCAAGAGGTTTGCTCGTCGGGATGAGGAGTATGACTCAATGCTGGGCGTTGTTCGGGAAACTCCTCCTGAACTTATTCTTCCAGATAACATTCTACCAGATAAAGCACCAAAAGATCCTCAAAAATGAGATTTTAGTTAGTTTTTCTTCGGTTCAGATCTTGAATTTCAACAAGGAATAGTTGTTGTTAGGAGCAAATACGTGGAAAAGGGATTATTTTATTTCCCAATAATACCAGACGTGTTTCGGCGGAATCATTGCTTCTTCCCAGCTCTTGCCTCTAGTCTTCCGGCAGTGTTTTCAGTTTTTTGGAAACTGTATTTCTTTCTTCTGGACCAGTTGATGCCAGAAGCTTCATGTGTGTTGACGCTTTTTGTTCCTTGTAATTAAGGCATCTGGTCTTTCACAAAGATTTATTGATCTGTTTATCAAGCCATTCTAGTGCATGTTAAGAGAATATTCTCACTTTGAAGACAAGTGATTGGTAGTAGTCTTTTTTATACCAGCAATCATGGGGTGCATGGCCTCCTCGTTTGGTGGGGTATTTTGAGTAGTAGTAAAATTTTTGAATTAAGATAAAATAAATAGTTTGTAAAAAAAAAAAAATATGTGTTTGGATAGTGAGATGAGATGAGATATTTTTTAAATTTTGGGATTTAAAAAAGATGTGGGTTCCACTGTTGATTAGAGAACCAAAAGTGCACTGTTTTCTGGCAGTTTTAACTGTTTACTAACTGTTTATATCAGTTTTAACTGTTTATGTACTGTTTATTCATTGTTCATTACTGTTTATTTAAGTAGATGTTTTGAAAATTTAAAGATGAAATATAATGTATTTGGATAGAAAAAAACTACTGTACAGTACAAATGAGATGAAAACATCTCATCTGTATTGGCTAACCATTAGTGGCTGACTTTTCCTTAACTATGACTAGGATGGTGGTGAATCTTTGAAACCCTTGAAAGGAAGCTCAAATTGTAAGCCAGACTTTGATATTACTAGACCTTGACAGATTCAATGGAAGAGCGACGTGAACATCAAGTCGATCTTACATCATATATTTTTGTCCATATAAATATTTCGGGCAGCATTAAATGGACAATAAATAAGATTCACTTTTTATATTTTTTTTCTCTCTTCCACTTTAAACTCTCAAATTCGAACAAGTTGATCCTATAATTAGCCAACATGTGTGGAACAGAATGATACAAAGGACCAATGGGGTTGGAAATATTACTTTGAATACTACTGTAAATTAGGGGTGTTTATCCGAGTTCCAACCCGGGAACCCGGGTACACCCGGGCCGGAACCCGGACCAGGTTAGCCCGGGTCAGACCCGGGCCGGAACCTGGATGAATCCGGATTGTAAATCCGGAACCCGGGTTTACAATCCGGAACTTGGTTTTTTTTTTTTTTTTTCTTTTTTAGTTTGTGTTCACAAGCTTGATAAATATGATATAACTGATGTTATTATTTACACTTTCAAAATTATTTAAATGTAATAATAACAAAAATGTGGTCAATATACTATTTTTTAAAACAAAAATGTGGCCCAAGTTTTTCTTTTTGTGTTTTTTTTTTTGGAACAAAGCCTTCATCTAAATGACAAGGGCATCTTTCTTAGTCTAGATTTTTGAAAAAAAGAATGTACTAAACATCTTGTTATTTAAAAAAATATAGAAAAAAAAAAAAACCTGGGTTCCGGATTTACAACCCGGTACCCGAACCGGGTCAACCCGGGTTTTGCAACCCGGGTTCCGGCCCAGATTTGTACCGGGCCGGAACCCGGAACCGGAATCCAGTTTCCCTGGTTCCGGACCGGGCCGGAAAAAAACCCGGCCCGGATGAACACCCCTACTGTAAATCATGAAATATGGGATTAATCATGATGTATTTGTAGTGGAGATTGCCGTGTAAGTGGTCAAAATTGACTACTGGCCGAAACAGATTTTGCAAATTTCGACTCCTTGCATAAGGTTACGTACAAATATTATTTAGAGTTGGAGAATCTCTGTTAGGAGTTCAGCTCAACGTGAGATTATAGACTATTTAAAATGTAAACAGTAGATTAGACGGGACTTACCATTAAATCGTGAGCAGAGTAGCAGTTGAGGGATGATCAATGTCCGAAGTTTCCAACCACCAAGATGAATGATGTGTACCGTAGTGGTGTAGAGGTAGTTGCCTCAAGGTCATGGGTGAGGCGGTGAAATTCATCGGACGAAATGGGGGTAGTGATTTTATAGAACACCCATGAAATGGTGAAATTCAAGTCTTTTATAATATTTATAAATCATTTCTACTAGTCGAAGCTATATATTAGGTATTGAGAATATGTGCCTAGTGGCAGCTGTTAATGTAGTAGATATTGGTGATGTAATATGGTGGGAGGATTATCATAATTTTAGTGGTAGGGTGATGATGCATGGGCCAAATTAAGCTTTACAAAAAGAAGTGTGATTTGCTTTAACCCTTCTCTTTTTAAAGCATTTGTTTATTGGGTCAATTTGTAACTTAGTCTCTAGACACATCATTTACTGTGTGATATACTAGAATTAAAACAAATAAGATTTAATTATATTGATAGTTTAATATACTCAAATATATTGGCACAAATAATAATAAAATGGATGCTGCTAGCAGGTAGCCTAGCCTTCCCTGCTAGTCCGCTAGTTAAAAAATTTTTATTTTATGTTTTATGATTTTCTTTTAAATATGTTTTGAACATTTAAAAAAAAATACACAACTTTACTAATAGTCACTTCTTTAATCATTAAATAAAACAAATTAAAATACATGAACAGTAAGATTGAAGAGGCAAACTCATGAGACCAGTTAGCATTTTCCTAATAAAATATCGTAAGAGTTAAATCCAATCATTGAAAAAGTGTCGAAAATAGGAAAACAAAAAACTCTTATAATCTCTCTGTAAAATAGAAATTCTTCCACTCTCGTTTACCACGCCTCCCTCTTCAACCTTGTGATATATAATTGTTATGAGGTGCAGTGAAGTGAAACGAAGGAAGAAGTAGCAGACGTATATAAAAGAGGAGAAATTCTACTCTTAGGCCGGTTCCTTTACCAACACCACACACCGCGAACCCGGTCTAATTGCCACGTCACAATTTTACACTCGTCGAATGAGGGGATTCGCACAGAGTCTCGCAAATGAAAAATTTTCTCCCCTTCCTCCCCGTCTCCCTGACATCCGTCTCGAAGGATCTTGTTCGCACGCAGTCTTGCAGCTAAGGAATTTTCTCCCTAAGATCCCTTCCTCCTAGTATCCCTCACTTTCGTCTGTCTGTAGCCCGTGAGATCCCTTCCTTCCAGTTCTCTTCTCACGCAGACTCTAAACTTCTCCCTCAGATCCCTTTTTCGCCCTCTGTTTGTCTCCCTCACTCCCATCTCTCACCCTCTAGGCCGCACTTCCTCTCCTCACTTCCGTAGCCCTCTTAACCACACTTCTCTCTCACTTCCCTCCCGTAGCCCTCTCTCTCTAACCCCGATCTGTGACTCAAAGACATATACATTGGGCTTGAGTTCTGATCTTTTTCCTTTATTTGTCTGAATCTCAAGTGGGCTCAAATTGCTGCACAGTTATCGGGTAGAACAGACAATGAGATTAAAAACTTCTGGAATTCATGTTTGAAGAAGAAGCTGATGAAGCAAAGAATTGACCCAACTACCCACAAGCTATTAAGCGAAAATGAACCAAAAGATGAGAAAAAATGTATAGAAATGGCATCTTTGCACATACCAGAGTCTCAAGGATTTCCAACAATATCAGCGTTGGCTTCTTAGAGTCCAACATTTTTAGTTGAAGGCATGAATTATTATGATGGTGAAGTAACAGATGCTTCAAGAGAGCTTCTCATGTACAAGCCTGCCTTTGATCCAATGGCCTACTTTGAGTTTCCAGATGAACAACATGGTATAAAATGAAGCCTTTTCATGGGCCGACAAGAAGTTAGAATCTTTTTTTCAGTTTCGAGTAAACGGGATAAAATCGGAAGAACCAAAGCCAAGTTCCTGGCAACATGAAAAATGTCAGCTTCATGCTCATAGTTCAGTAGATTTCAGGAGCTATCCGTTGACGTCGCTTTCAGAAGATCTAACGGGAGCAAATTTTGATTTCTTCCAGTAGATATGAACTGTAAATTTCTTAGTTTTTTTTTTAATTATTTTCTCTCTTCATAAACGAATACAGAGATGTTGATAGTTCATGAAATTAAAACGCACGTTTTGAAAAAACAATTAAAATAAATCCACCTCACCAGGTGTGTGGTGTCGGAGAAACAATGGCCTAAGAGTAGAATTACTCAAGAGAGAAGCAGGCACAGCGCATGTGATCAATTAAAGTAACAATTTACATAATTGCCCTTTCATTTGTAACGACAATAACAATAGCCTATTTTGGGAAGAAATATACAAACAGAGACTGAGAGATTGTAAAACTCATTCAAGTAAATACATTAATCATTCTTGGAGGTGCTGATTCTTAAAAACTCAGAAGCTTGTTCTTCATCTTTCTTCTTTTACATTGTTACAGTTGTATGAAATTTGTATATTTAAAATTTGTACAACTCATTACTCGTAATTTAAAGTGTCAAAAAATAAGGAAAATATTTTAACTAAAAAATTACTACATAAAAATAATCTCACAAACTGATGTGGCTTAATGTGGTTCGTTAGATTGTAAAATTACTTTTATTATAAAGTAGATCTAATAGATTAGATAAAATTACGTTAATTTATCAAATGATTTTGTGTAATTTATTTGTGAACGTAACAATACTCAAACATAAGCAACAATGATCAGGTTGAATAGAATATTGTGAGACCTATTTTATGGAGAGAGTTTTCTCCTAATTGGAAAATGATCCTTCAACCTATTTAAGCTAGAGAGAAGTTTCACATTCATAAAGAAATGTTATTGAAAGAAAGTTTACATATTGACATAATTTTATATGATGTCATATTTATTTTACAATAAAAATAATTTTATAAGAAAATGATTCAACTTTCGGTGATGACTTCCATAGACAAAGTGTACCGATTTTCTCTTTATTTTTTATTGTTTAGAATTTGTGTTTGTTTATATTTTAGTATTGTGTTTATATTTTTATTTTTTTGTATTTCTAAAAGAAAATACATAAAAATGCTTTAAAAATATATAGATATATTTTTTTTTACATTGTCGGTACTGACTAGCGGTGGCTCTAACACCATCCAACTTTATACTATAATATATCAAATCAAATTATGTCAGTTTTAATTTTTTAATTTGTTTTTAGCAAAATCTCTTTATAAATAAAACATTTATCTTAATAATTGGCATCCGTTGTTTGAGCATGTGCATGGAAGAAGCATATTTTTTTTTTTTATTGTAAATGTATTTTTATTGTGAAGTAGATCTAATATATGATATAAAATCATATGAGTTTATTTTGATGAAATCTTTTTGTGACTGTATTATTTCTCTTTTTAATAAAATAACTTTTCTTAAAACAAAAAACGTGTTTCGAGATAGGTTTGGGGGGTGAGATGAGAATTTTGTGTTTTGTTTTAAAGTTTAAAATATTATTTTTTAGTTTTGGGATTTGAAAAAGTTAAATTGGAATTTGAAAAAGTTAGATTTGAAAAAGTTGAATTGTTTATTATATTTTTTATGGAGATTTAAAAAAGTGTAATGATGAGATGAGATGAAGATGAGAAATCTCATCTTGTCTTTGCGCCCAAACTGGGGTGATATAGATAATCTTTCTTTCAATCCTGAAACTCAACTTTGTTTTATTTGGAGAAAAACTCTCTCGACATCTCTATTTATGTCGCACTTAGAGCATTCCTATTGGATTCTTCATAATCTTTTTTTTTTTCCTTATAATTTGAGGAAAAATTTAGGGAATGCTCTCAAAACCTCCCTCTATCCGGGTCCCTATTTTTTTAGGAAAAAAGGTTTAGGGAATGAATAGTGGTTCCCCATATTTAGAGAACCACTATTCATCCCCTAAATCAATTTTAGCAATATTTTATTCATTTCAATTAAATTAATTTTTCTTCCAATCATCTATACTTTCTCTCATACTCATATTTGTTATAATTTTAAATAATAGGTTTAAAAATAATTTAAATAACTACGAAAGTATAAAAAAAATAATTTTAAAAATATTTAAATAATTTAAATTTTTATTTAAAATATTCACTAGAATAATAGTTCAAAACATAAGAAAAAATATTGAGTAGTTAAATTTGTAAATGGAAGTGAGAGAAAAAAGTAATAAAAAAATAACAGAGAAATATTATTTTAATAGAATATGGAATGGACAGGGAATGAAATGTAGAATGTTTTTAAAAGAAGAGAAAAATTTAGAGAAAAATTTTAGGGAATGTACTTTTTATCTAAATTATAAGAAATTTTATGGGGAACTCAATGGGAATGCTCTTAGAGCATTCACATCCCATGTCCCAAAACATTACTTTCTCTATAATTTGAGGTTTATTTTAGGGTTTTGATCAACATACCCCCACATCCCAATCCCTATTTTAGAGAAAAGCTTTAGGGAATGAACGGTGATTCTCCAAATATAGGAAATCACTATTTATTCCCTAAACTACTTTTTATCAATATTTTATTCTAATACATAAAATAAATTCTTCTTCTAACCATCTACACTTTCTCTCATATCCATATTTGTTATAGTTTTAAATAATAATTTTAAAAATAATTTAATTAATTATGAAAATATTAAAAAAAAATTAATTTTAAAATATTATCATATCCACAAAAAAAATAATTTAAATTTTTGTTTAAAATATTCATTAGAGTAATAGTTCAAAATATAAGAAAAAATATTGAGTAATTAAGTTTGTAAATGGAAGTGAGAGAAAAAAGTAATAAAGAAAGAATAGATAAATATTATTTTAATATAATAGAGAAAGTATAGAGAATGAGATGTAGAAGGCTTTTGAAAAATGAGTAAAATTTAAAATTTTTTTTTAGAAAATGTACTTAATTTCTTATGCACTTAATTTCGAATAAATTCTCTGGAGAATAAAAGAATTTATTCGAAATTTCGAATAAATTTTATGGGGAATGGGATATTTTCTTATGCACTTAATTTCGAATAAATTCTCTGGAGAATCAAATGCCGTCAAATATATTACCATTTTATGGTTTGAGGGGTAAGCGTCTCCGTATAGACTATAAAGGTGGCGGAGTTTGAATGAGAGTGTGGGGCAAACGGTGTGGGGGTGGGTTATCGGTTGGAAAAAATGGGAGCAGAGGCAGAGCCCTTCCCCAGCAACAACAACTACAGCTATGACAATCGGGATGGGGAGGTAAGGGTGAGCGTAGAGGCTGACGTTGACGCTCCTCTCATTTTGGGTCTCCAACCGGCGGCCCTTGTCGATCATGTGGCCCGAGTCGACTGCTCCTTTCTACATCAAATCCCCGGCGATCGCGGTGGCTCTATTCCGGTACTCTCTCTCTCTCTCTCTAGTCTTATGGTGCCATTTTTATTTGTTCGCTTCACTTTGCTAGATTTTGGGCCCTCTATGCTGCCTCGCTCTATGCTAGTTTCCCATGTTAAATTTATATGCTTTTGTTATTGTCAAATTACATTGAATTCTTTTGGAGTCGAATTTTTAAGTTCGAGTGCAATTCACATTGGACTACTCTCATTGCTTTTTGTTTGTGGATTTTGTACTTATTGTGCTTTTTATGTTTATTCAGTTTCTCTTTTTATGTTTCTCTGTTATTATGTTTATGTGCTTTTTGTGTTTATTCAGTTTCTCTTTGTTATTATGTCTGCTAGACGCGTTATGTTAACTGTGTCTCCCCCCTCTCCTCTCTTCTTCTTCTACTTTAAGGGAATCAAGCACAAGACTATGCGCATTTTTATAGCATAACTTGGGTTAACTTGTTATTGCTGGTGCATGACTGAGATTTACTTATGTATGTACTATTTATGTACCGTTTAGGTCGCAATTGAAGAGCTTGAGCTCATGGTGAGTGAGTTGAGAACCCATATCCTTGCATCCCCTGATGATCCGTTTTCCATGAAGACAATGGCTGGGGGCAGTGTCGCAAATACAATGCGGGGACTAAGTGCAGGTTTTGGGGTCTCCAGTGGAATAATTGGGGCCTATGGGGATGATGAGCAAGGTCAGTTATTTGTGCGCAACATGAGCTCTAATGGAGTGAACCTCTCGAGATTGAGGATGAAGAAAGGACGCACTGGTCAGGTGAGCTTCATGTTAGATAAACTGAAGTTCATTGCTTCCAAATTGTTTTTGTTGAACTTCTTAGTGTTTGGTGCTGAAACATTTACTAGCTGTATTGTCTGCCAGTGTGTTTGCCTGATTGATGAATTGGGCGCCCGTACCATGCGGCCTTGTCTCTCCAATGCTGTGAAAGTTCAGGTGCCATGCTTCTTTACATGTCTATATATATACAGTCCAGGTCTGTTTCAGTTTTTATGCATTTTTGAAGCTACGTTCTTTACCAATTTTGAGGATCAATGTTGGCTTCATAATGAGATAAGCTATGAGCATTCGCGTGAATGCTTCTTTATATTTCTCTCTATGAATGTATCATGGTGTGTCACTGTGTATTCTTATTAGTATAAGGGTTTCTCTGAATCGCAAGGACTGATTAGTAGGACTTGCTTTCATTATTTATTATATTTCAGGCGGATGACTTGACTAGAGAGGATTTTAAAGGCTCTAAGGTTCGGCATCTCCCCTTAGAATAAAATTTGTGAATCAAATCTGCCATTGGAACTTTTTTACCTTTCCTTTGTGAGTTTTCCCAAATTCTTAGTTTCTTGTTATTATTATTATTATTGTTGTTGTTGTTGGTCTTTGACAAGTTAAATCAAGTTTCTAATGCAGATTTTGTGTGTATCATACACTAAAGATAATAGAGTTTCATGTATAAAATGAACTCATAATGAATAACATGTCCTTCATGCCAGAAACTAGATCTGTTTGGTTTTTCTCGTCCAGTAGCTTCTGCAAGATAATGCCTTGGTGTTATGTTGATGCTTTCTATGGACTTAATTGACCAAGACCGTTTTTTCTTCAGTGGTTGTCTTTGAGATATGCAATATTCAATTTAGAGGTTATTTGGGAAGCTATAAAGATTGCCAAACAAGAGGGTCTTTTCGTGTCCCTTGATTTGGCCAGTTTTGAGGTACGTTGCACATATATTTTCATTTCCTTTTAGTTTGGTTCATGTTAGTGATCTTCTTTGTTTTCAACATTTAAGTTATAAATTTTGACCTGTGTACTTGGGTTGCGCCTTTCACATCATTAATAAGAATTCTTAATTACAAAAAAATTTACGAGTTTCGACGTTTCGGAAGAGTTTTTATGATCAAATATAGTGTCACATTTGGACAGATGGTTCGGAACTTTAAATTACCTCTTCTACAGTTACTGGAATCAGGAAATATAGATCTCTGTTTCGCCAATGAGGATGAAGCAACAGAACTGCTAAGGTGACTGGAATTGCTTTATCATACTCTTCAGTTGGTTGCATGTTTCATTGTTCTTGTAAAACTTATGTACAGTTCTCTGTTGGTGTAAACTTCTCAGGCCTACAATTTTTGTAGGGGTAAACAAAATGCTGATCCTGAGATTGCGCTTGAATTTCTGGCCAAACACTGCCAATGGGCTGTTGTAACATTGGGCCCTAATGGATGCATTGCTAAGCATGGAAAAGAGGTTAGTGAGAGACTGCAGTGCTTGAGGACATGAATACTGTAGAAAAATTGTTGCTTTTCATTCTAAAAGCATTTTCATGTCTAGACGTGTACTCTATATATAAAGCTTACTCTTCAAATAAGCCCTTAGCTTTGTCATTCTAGCAGCATATAATCATCTCTAGAAGTGTGAACTGTAAAGCTTACTTTTCTTAGAAACCCTTATGGTTTTCTTCAGACACTTCCCTTCCTCAGAAATGGACAACTATATAGTTATTGAGAACCTCATATACTTTCCTTTTTATGCTTGTTATCCTTTATATGCTGGAGGGCAGTTGAAACTTTTAATGATAAAGGGTGTCTCCCCAAAAAACTTGTCCAAGCTCCAAATGTCTATCAAATTCACCAAATAATAATAAAAAATGTACCCTAAATTTTTAATGTAAGGTATAATGGACAAACTCTACGGGGTTGTTTGGAAGTGATTTCATCTCATCTCATACCTAGACATCACTCAAACACAAAACACTTTTTAATTTAAAATATTCAACTTTTTCATATAATCATTACAATTTTTCGAAACTTACAAACAGAGCACAAAAAACAATTTAATTTTTTCAAATTTCAAGACAAATATAATATTAAAAAATTATATTCTAACAATATTTTAACTTTATAATATTTTTATTCAACTTTTTCTCACTCATTTCCCAAAATCCAATAAAACATCATAACTTAAACCATTTCACTACTATTCACAAACCATTTTAATACTATTCACAAACCATTTTAATACTATTAACAAATTTCTCATCTCATTTCATTTCCCAAGCATCCTTCTGAGCTGTCCACACCATGAGAGCTGCATATGGATATTCCATAGAGATATCCAGTAGTTATGACCATTATTTATTTTTGCAAATGTCAGGTTGTCCGGGTTCCAGCCATCGGGGAAACCAAGACAATTGATGCCACTGGTGCAGGCGACCTATTTGCAAGTGGATTTTTATATGGGTTGGTAAAAGGGTTATCACTGGAGCAATGCTGTAAAGTTGGCTCATGCAGTGGTGCATCCGTCATCCTCTCTCTTGGAGGGGAGACGACCCCAGAGAATTGGCAATGGATGTTCAAGCAGATGCATATCAATTCACTGCCCGTAATCGATATACATAAACAATCTCCGTGAATCATGGTAATGGTTCTGCCCATTGTTACTATTTTTGAGAGGGCAGCTGTACGTAGTTGCATTTTTGGGGCTGGCTCCAGTTAGCCTATCAAGACTATTTTCTCCCCACAAATAATTTAACTTCATCTTTTGTCAAGGCTTTTGAAATCTGTGGCCTGTTGGCTCATTTGAGTTGTTAGGGAATGGCTGCTGTGCCAATGCAGTATTACGTCCGATATAAAAATGGTTTTATCTCATCTCATCTTATTATTACAATTTTTTTAAATTTTTACATAAAATATAATAAACAAGTTGATTACTTCATATGGCTACTCAAAGGGTAATGATTTATACAAATCTCAACTATATAAAAGTTGTGTAAGTCCTTAGTTAAAAAAAAAAAAAGGATCTCACCACGTAAAAAAATAAAAAATAATTTTTTTTTATACTCATTTTTTATAAAGAGTCTGTACCGGGCTTATATTCTTTCTCCTACAACACGTAGTAAATTGAGATAAGATGAATTGAGATGAAAGTTGAAAATTGAATAAAATATTATTAGAATATTATTTTTTAATATTATTATTGTTTTATAATTTGAAAATGTTGAATTTTTTAATATATTTTGTATAAAAATTTTTAAAAAAATTATAATAATTAGATAAGATGAGTTAGGAGACTTTTGTATCTAAACCGGGGCCTTCATCTTCTTTGTCTATATCTTATTCATTACAACTAGTAATAGGAATTTTGTAATTAAATTATAAGCATAATTAAAATTTAATAATCCATAATCTCATTTTATTATCTCATTAAATGAAAATTATTTCCCATACAGCCACGTCATTTCTTCAACTTTATTATTTTTTATACATCTCTCTCAGTTTTTATTTTGGAGGGTCCAGTAGAGACAAGCCAACCCTATAATATTTCACAAAGCTTTAAGCTCCGCTTGCTTACACAAAATTCTTATCTCATCTCAATTATTATAATTTTTTTAAATTCTCATGCAAAAATATAATAAACGATTCACCTTTTTTAAATTTCAAAATAAAAATAATATTAAAAAATATATTCTAATAATATTTTATTCAATTACTATTCAAAACATCTCACATTCTCGTATATTCAAACACCTTAAACTAAACAAAGATTATTATTATTTTTTTAAATTTGATTTTTTCCCGGAAAAATGCGCACTAAGGAGCTCGATATCGGAATTTGTGTTTCCATTGCTATGGGCTGAAATTACTGTCGAGGAAAGAACTAATTTCCGGACTGATTTCATTACACAATTAAATTATCTCATTTTATCTTATATAATTATTAGAATTTTTTCAAACTCCCAAACAAAATATAATAAATAATTTAACTTTTTCAAATCTCAAAATAAAAATAATATTAAAATTTTATATTATAACAATATTTTATTCAACTTTTAACAAAATATATAATATTGTTTGAACTGTGTAATAAAATGAGACCTAACTTCTGTGTAGCAGAAGAGGTATTGTGATGCCTAAATGCATCAACGCGCACACAAAAAATGTTAAGACATTAGGAGAGGAGATGTCGAGACGCATCAAACCAGGCCGAAAGAAAAACAAGTGAGAGAAGGCCTCTTCTTGCACATGAACAGCACCCTCAGAGTTTAGCAGCATCCCATAACACAAACAGTAGCAAAATATAACCAGGTTGAATGTCATCACAAATTCATGCTGTCTGAGGTATAATTGTAAAGATGATGCTAGCATTAAAATGTATGTTTCACCAGGGGCTAGCATTAAAATATGTTTGCACTGATGAGGGAAAGATAATTTTTGATAAACATGCCAGAAAACCTCATCTGAAGACAAGAGAGGAGATGGCTCATTCTCGCATCCTCAAATATCCATTGGAGCCGCACCTTGTTCAGCTGCAGGACCCGGCTCAGCACCTCCACCCTGTTCTGCTGCACCACCCTCATCAGCTGCTGCACCACCCTCATCGGCAGCAGCAGCATCCGGCTCAGCAGCAGGAGTCTCTTCCTCACCTACAAGCTCAAATTTATCGATGAATTGTTGTACAGTTTCCTGGTCCAATATTTGGAATGGTTCTCCAACTCCCAGCACAGCAACTGTGCATATGGAGCTTCTGAGCTTCTCTCCCTGCAAAGTTTCCCTCGTTGCAATAAGTGCATCTCTGATCAGATCTTCCCGGGAAGAGTCCACGAAGTTTTCAAATCTGCGTTCCAAGTATGTTTTGGCAGCTTGTGAACGGGACCCAATAGCAAAGGCTTGGTACTCAAAGTAGTTACCACTTGGGCAGTTGTAATAAAGGTGAGCTCCAGATTCATCCAAGCCGCCTACCAGCAGACCAACACCAAAGGGCCTCTTCCATGAGCGTTGCGTGCAGACCTGCCACCCAAAAGTATGTTTTCACTCAAAATAAGGAAATGGCTTCTCTTGCTGCAAGCATGGAACATAAATTTCTTTTTCTTAAGATACAATCCACAGACACATGGTCAATATGATTAAAAGAATAAATAGCTAACCTTTCAGGTAAACAAATGTAGAGAGTCAGAGACCCCAACAAGATCAGTTTTTTGGATTAAAAGAATAAATAGCTAACCTTTCAGGTAAACAGATGTAGAGAGTCAGAGACCCCAACAAGATCAGTTTTCCAGCAAAAAATAAAATCAAAAGTGGTTTCACTTAACTGTGGTGGATTCCAGAGACTAACAGAACATTAAGCACAGTTGGCAACAAAAGATAACCCATAAGTCTAAGTTCCAAACCCCAAACAAACTGAAATATATCTCTAAAAATAAGCAAAGAAAAATAAAAGTACTACAACTACAAAGAGATTTCAAATAAATAAACTTATAAAGTGACGTGGCTTAAGGTAATACTTTAGATTTATTTTACAATAGAAGTAATTTTACAATCTAACGTATCATAGCAAGCCATGTCAATTTGCGAATTTACTATTGTGAAATCCCTTTGTAACTAAAGCATCTCTCTTCAAATGTTGACAAGATTTTTCTAAGACCACATTAAAAAGTGTCTTCAGAAACTTCCAACTCATTTCACCAAGTTCAATAACACGCACATGAAGATAACTTGGACACCCAGGGGCAAATCAGGGGCAAAGAATCACCTTCAACACTACAATCATTGGGGACAAGCAAATATGTGAACTGATTAAAGCTCCCATTAGTTCAAAGCCACTCATATGATTGTGAATATGCCATAACCATTTTTTACTCTAGAGCCCAATAAATTAGAAAAAGATATCAACAAACATTTCAGAAACCTTTTCTTGTAAAGAATGCGGAAATATGTATATCATGCTGGAAGAGAGTTTGTCTTAAGATGCAACTAAACGATAACTCTATGTAGATAGGTGTGTGTCCTCACATTTTTTTTTATTTTTTATAAGTAGGTGTGTCCTCACGTGTATGCAGGTTCATGTATGGGTGTGGAGAGAGAGAGAGCCCTTAGAACGTATGGCATAACCACATAACAGCTGATTCAAATACTGATACTAATAGCGTGTNAAAAAAAAAAAAAAAAAAAAAAAAAAAAAAAAAAGAAAAAAGAAAAAAGAAAAAGAAGAAGCTAAGAAATGAGACAAGGCATGCGTACCAAACCCAGGGCAAACACTAAGAAAAAGATAGCGCATATGCACATATGATCGTGTGATTCTTTAATGTATACAAACGCATTTCCCAACTTCAAAAAAAAATGGTGTACCCCTGAAGTTTAATAGAAGCCAAAAAACTCATGTGCAAGGCTAGAGAACAGATACTGACTAGAAATGAGAGAAAAATACACGAGTTTCTGCAAATGAATCAAGGGAATGAAATTATAGGAATTTCAACATGGTTTTCATCTACCCAACTAAACATAGCACAAGCCTGAACCTCATTCCTCTAACCGACGTCCAGATCCCAACAAAGTGTCCACTCCATGGTCATTATACATACCACTTCGCAAAGAAACCATAGTTGAACTATAATCATACTTTCTGATGCCCCCGGCATGTCAAGACTTCTTTTCTTCGTTCTCTCTCTCTCCCTCTCAATATATATATATAATTTAGCCCCGTCTACTCCATTTAAAAAAAATAACTTCAACAAGCTACTAAGATCACATTGAGCTGGAGGGGGAAAAAAGAACCGTAACAAGGTGGTACTTTTGTAATATATTCTCATTTTTCCTAAAATATCTCAGCTTATAGGATCTCTAGTGAATTAATAAACATAAAATGGGTTCGGCCCTTGTGGAACCTGTTAGTTCACCAGTCTATGGAAATGGTGAACCTAAATACATAACTAAGAGAAGGTATAGCAATAAACAAAAACCAGCCAGCCTGGGGAAATTCATGCTGCCAACAGAACTCAACACACGTAAACCAATGTAGGCTCATTACCAACATACTGGGGGCACGTTTGGTTTAGATACAGCTTACTCTGGCTTCAGAATTAACTAAGCAAAATGCTCAAATACTGGAAGTCGATAAATTCTGAGAAAAACATACATGTTTTGATGAGTATATCACCAAGTCTTTAATTAAAAGCAGTTGTAAAAGTTGCTTGACAACGGTTAAATCATTATCTACCAAATATTACCTGCCGACCTCCTTTGATTAGAGTAGAATATTACTCGGACGTAGACAGCTACACAGTTTGCGAAACATACAAAACACATTCAGACTGGTGAATTCCATGCTTGATGTAGAACAGTATAGACAAAGCACGCATCTCCACCAAACCTAAGATGCAGTTAAATACCAAGGCAGCTAACAAACCAAAAGAGATCATTGCCTACCTTCCATCCAAACTTCCACTCCTAACATAAATCCAAAACCCTAACATGTGTAGTCCAATTAGTCATCGACTATAAAGATTTAACATAGTATTACGCCCAAGAACAGCCAAGACTCACAGTCAAAGGAGCCTATCAAAGGAGCCGTCTTTTAAGGTTTCTAGACGCAAAAAAAAATGAAAAAAGAAGAAGATACAAACGAACTCAAAATCTTCCTGTCCTTTCATTTCCTTATTTCCACCATAAATCGGAAAACCGGTAACAATGACTNTTACTCTGGCTTCAGAATTAACTAAGCAAAATGCTCAAATACTGGAAGTCGATAAATTCTGAGAAAAACATACATGTTTTGATGAGTATATCACCAAGTCTTTAATTAAAAGCAGTTGTAAAAGTTGCTTGACAACGGTTAAATCATTATCTACCAAATATTACCTGCCGACCTCCTTTGATTAGAGTAGAATATTACTCGGACGTAGACAGCTACACAGTTTGCGAAACATACAAAACACATTCAGACTGGTGAATTCCATGCTTGATGTAGAACAGTATAGACAAAGCACGCATCTCCACCAAACCTAAGATGCAGTTAAATACCAAGGCAGCTAACAAACCAAAAGAGATCATTGCCTACCTTCCATCCAAACTTCCACTCCTAACATAAATCCAAAACCCTAACATGTGTAGTCCAATTAGTCATCGACTATAAAGATTTAACATAGTATTACGCCCAAGAACAGCCAAGACTCACAGTCAAAGGAGCCTATCAAAGGAGCCGTCTTTTAAGGTTTCTAGACGCAAAAAAAATGAAAAAAGAAGAAGATACAAACGAACTCAAAATCTTCCTGTCCTTTCATTTCCTTATTTCCACCATAAATCGGAAAACCGGTAACAATGAAAACCCTAAACCCCCGCAATCCCACAATCCAACAAACCCAACTCCCCGAACTCACCGGAATCAAAATAAGCAACATTCCCAATCACCTCAAGTAACAATTCAGAATTGATAGGGTTTGGGGCTTTGTTTTGTAACTGACCTGGGCCTTATCCGCGAGCTGAACAACGAGACGACCAACCGGGAGGGGCGACTCGTAGGTGAAACTGTGATTAATGCACTCGGATCGCATGTAGCGGGAGAGGACACGGCCGTCTGCGGTGAGTCCAGCAATGGCGACGCCGATGTGGTCGTCGACCTTGAAGATCTTCTTCTGGTGAGAGGAGAGCTCGGAGTTAGCCTTGTTGACGCAGGCCAGGACGACGTGGGTCTTGGATCGGAGCCCAATGGCCGCCGACCCTTGCTTCACTGCCTCCATTGCGTACTCCACCTGGAACAGCCGCCCCGCCGGGCTCCATGTCGTCACATCCGTATCATACTGATTCCGAAACATCCTTTACCTACGGCGTCCGTTCGCCCTCTCTCTCTCCTTCTTCTCCTTTATAGGGGTTTTCTTCTTGTTCAAGACAATCCGAGAAAGCAGAAGGAAAGAAACCAGTAAGTCGTGACTACGAATGTATGTTGTAAATGGGCCGACATCCGACGCCCAATAATTGGCCCAATGGTATGTTTAATTTATTTTACCATAATGATATCTATAGGCGAAATAATATTTATAGTTGTAAAGTATATAAACGTTGCATAATAATTTTATAAAAAATAGTAAATATATAACTTACATCAAAAAAGTTATTTTTTTAATAATGAATCTCAATATTTTTCAAAAGAATTATATGGCGCTTGTGTCTTCCATGACTGTATCTAGCATCACTCTATATACAAACTCTAAATGTAAAATTATCACACAATTATTTTTTTAAAAAAGTAGATCTCATTATGAAAAAATTTGAAAAACTTTCTTTTTCTTATCATATAGCACTTAAATTCTATCAATGCACAAAATAAATCAAATTTGACAACGTACCATTGAGCAGGTTCAAGGTCATTCCAACGTTTTGCAGAGAAATTAGTAGTTAGTTATTATATATTTTTATGGTTTTCTTTAATTAACTGGTAATATGATTTTGCTAATGTAGCTTAATTAGAAACCTGACGATTATGAAAATTTATCCCTCATTCATGTGTACACTACGACTTGTACTAACGCCAACTATGAGTGGGTTGATTCTGTAGCCAGAGAGAATTACGTAAGTTAAATTCAGTTTTTAAAACATTGTGTCATTATAGATATCATTTGTTCTATAGGTTTTTCTACTATTGTTTTTTTACTGATTGTAGTTTTTGTAATTCTTGTAGGAGGAAATGATTGAGTTTGTAGTTTACTTATGAAAAATCATCTTCTAGTGGCATCGATATATTTACCTAGGTCCTCGGGACCAAGTATAATGTTCTTTCAAGTGTGTTAGCTCATCTATTACGACATTAGGTTTATGAGTGAATAATCTTACCAAAGATTTGGATGCTATGCGCCAATAGATTAGCATATGAAGGCAATACAACAAGAGTTTGAAGTCTCTTGTCTAACTGTCAGAGTTGGAAACGTGTTTGCTAGAGAAGCAAAAAGAGCAGAAGGAAAGAACACGCATTGAAGTGCAATAACAAATATAGAAAGAGATGCTGGTCTAGATGGAACATGTGATTTTACTGGAGCACGATTGGGGTGGTCCAAAAAAAAGAAGAAATGAACTTTAATCTATGTTTGAAATAATGCACATAATGGATCAAATTTGACAATACACCATCATACAGGTACAAGACCATTCTAACGTCTCGCACAAAAAATGGTAATCAGTATTATATCTTTTTATTGTTTTCTTTAATTTAGTACTAATATGATTTTGCTAATGTGGCTTCATTAGAAATGTGATTGTCCTAAAAATTTCTCACTTATTCATGTGTATGCAACAACCAATATTGATGCCAATTGTGAGTGGGTTGATCTTGTAGCTAGAGAGAATCACACAAGTTAAATTCAATTTTTAAACCATTATGCCATTAGAGATATCATTTGTTCTGCAGGTTTTGATATCATTTTTTTTTATTGATTGTAGTTTTTGCAATTTTTGTAGGAGAAAATGATTGAGCTGCAGTTTGCTTCTGAAGATTCTTCTTCGAGTGACATCGACTTATTTACCCAAGTCCTCGGGACCAAGTCTAGTTTGGTGAGAGGGCTCGAATGTTCTTTCAAATGTGTTGGTTCATCCTCTATGACATCGGATTCAAGACAGAATTTTACCAAAAATTTGGACATCGCGCGCCAAGAGATTAACAAATGAAGGCATGACAATAAGAGTTGGAAGATCTCCTGTCTCGACAATCAAAGTTGGAGATGCATTTGCTGGAGTAGGAAAAAGAGTATGAGGAAAGAATATGCATTGAAGTGTAAGAACAAATACAGAGAGATGGTTGTCTAGTTGGAATGTGTGATGTCACTGTAGCAGAGTGGTCGAAAAATAAGAAGAAATGAACTTTAATTTATTTTTGAAAGAATTCTCATCTAATTTTATTTCGTAGCATAAGTCTCTAAAACAATTTTTATAAATTGTCTATCATTTGTGCATGATACAATTTGGATAATTAATATGATATCTATTTAATAAGAGAAATTTTACATAGAAGCCTTACTCCACACATCTCCAACTAATCAAGATGTGATTTATTATTTTTTTTTCCTTCTATCTTAATGCTTAAATATGTGTGTTCAAATAGAAAAGGAAAATGATTAAATAGACGGAAAAAATGACAAACCACATGTTATTTGTTGACTCTACAAGCAAGAAGTTGCAAGATTAGTCATGATGAGTTACAACGAATGATCCTTAATTAATTAGGCCTTCTGACATCCAACAAGCAATGAAGTTGGTAAATTAATTACAAAATAAAACCCAAAATATAAAATCCAAAATGTTTCCTTATACCATATTATAATAGCATATATATATAACTAGCTTCTCTATGGCACCTCTGCATTAGTAGCAAAGGATATCAAACGAAAGTTCTAAGATGCAAGAGAACTGCCTTTTATTGCTTTAGGCTGAAAGAGTTGAAATATATAGAAACTCCAAGAAAAGGGAGAAACAAGTAAAAACTATTCTTAAGTATACTGCAATATTATATGTTTCAGATGGTGGCTGATGTATAATGAACGTTGTTAGGCCCAATTCTCACCTCTTGAAGATGAAACCTTGCCAAGCCCACTGAATTAGGATCTGTGTACAAGGGAAGGGAACCATGCGAGCGGCTCGAAGGTCCATCCCCCGGGAATGGGGGCAAACTTGTACGGAAAAAGCAATGACTCTTGAAGGCACATCATGTAAATCATGCCGGCAGGCCCACAAGAGGAACTTATCTTTGTCAAGTTGGGCTCATGCATTCAAGTGGCAGACCATTACGTGACATGATCGATCTAGTTCTCAACAACACTATATTTAATTCCAAGCTAGCTAGCTAGCTAGAACTACTATTACTGCACCAGGATCTTTCTTTTTAATTAACAAACTAAAACTGTAAAAATATCCTTCACATGAGAAGTCTAATTAACAAAATAGAAAGAAGAAAACCACACCAAATTGATCAAAACTCTATTATTATACATCATAAGTCATCCCCACTTTGAGAAGTTGCTTCCGAGGAATCATAAAAACTTCATCAACCTGCCTTACACTTCTTTGCAACCAATTATCGGCGTAGTTTATAACTAATTTCTTCAATAAGCTTGAACCCTTTGAAGCAACCACCTCATTTTCACCCATCAGATGAACAATATCCCCAATATTCAGAGCTTCATCCACTTTCTCTACCTCCCTTTGAGCTATCTCTTTAGCTCTCAGCCTCGCAACTTCGTTATCATCTGATTCATATGAAGCCATATTTGTAGTGTGTGGCAGTCTAGACATGAACACATCTTTTCTTATGAAATCCTTCAACTGAATTGCCAACATCTCCTTGAAAGACTCCCTCTCTGTTCTTGCATCCTTGTATCCATACCTCACAATACATCATAAATTCTTAGCTCACGAGGCTCCACTCTTTTGAACAAAAATCGATCTTCCTGAGGCACTGTGCAAATGGGTAGGGATTTGATCGAGATAAAGACAAGAACTGAGTGCAGAGCTGGGACATTGGCTACATAATGTGTGAAGATTGGGGAAATGCCTTGGACAAGCTCAGTGTAAAACAATGCAAGACCAGGGATCTGGTGGATGCTAGTATCAGAAGCGATCTCAACTAATTTTACTGGAGAGACTTTGTTATCAAGCTCATAAATGTACTTCTTGCGGTAGCCATAATTCCATATATACATAATTGTCACCATAACCATGGCAAATAACAAAGGAAGATACCCTCCATCGATAAATTTGTAGAGTACTGAGCCCAAGAATAGGAGTTCCATGAGCCATATAGATAGGGCATAGATGACTATCAAGTACATGTTTGACTTCCATATCATTACCATCACAAGGACAAGAAATGCAGATGTGATCGTAAATACGAACGCCACGGCAATTCCTATGAACATAACAAAAATGGTGAAAATGATTTCAATATAGCATTAGCAATTTATATAGTTTCGACAATCCATTAGAAACTTTGAAAAATTGCATGCATACAAAAGATGATAGCTAAACTTGAAGTGTTCAGAAGAAAGATCATCCATTGTATTTACCATAGGCGTTACCGATCTTCAATGTGTTTTTGAAGCCAAGAGTGACACCCACACAAGCCAACATGAGAATAGTGTTGATCTCAGGTACATAGACTTGTCCTTTGTATTTAGAGGAAGTGAGAACTACCTTAACCCGAGGGAAACAACCCAATGCTAATGACTGTTGGATGATGGAGAAGGAAGCTGAGATCAAGGACTGACTAGCAATGATGGCTGCCATTATAGCGATAACAAACATTGGCCAGTATACCGGTTCTGCATATTTTTACAAGAGATAGCTAGTCAAATTAAGTAGAAAAATGCAACATCAATGACAAATTTAGAAACAAAGTTTGTTGTAAGGCCAAGTGATGTACTTGGAACTGAACTATAGAAAGCATTGCTAGCGTCGTGACTGTGTTGGTGGAGATAGGAAGCTTGGCCAAAGTAAGCAAAAACAACAGATGGAAAAACTACAGTGCATGAGCTTATCTGGATTGAGCAAACACTGAAGTGACCAAGATCAGCAAAGAGGGCTTCAGAACCTGATATTGTTTGACCAAACTCAGTATATGAGTGAAGGCAGAGTTGGGCGAACAAGATGATCAGCAAAAGTAGTATCATGTTTTGGTACAACCATATTTTTTTAATATAGTAAGTTTAAAGAAAAACTACTTCAAGTAAAGCTTTAACTAGTAATTAATTGACTAGAAATTTAATGAACTTGAAATTATAGACACATTTGAGTTTATTTTTTGTCAAATATAAACTTTGATGTGTGCCAAAAATAATTCTAGTCACCTTATTTTAAAATCACATGTTTTCTTGGCTTGAAACTTGAAACAATACTTATGCCATCTTATGACTACAACAGAAAAAGTCAATTAAAACTGCACGATAC
Organism: Pterocarya stenoptera; assembly: GCA_003123785.1. Lineage (NCBI taxonomy): Eukaryota > Viridiplantae > Streptophyta > Magnoliopsida > Fagales > Juglandaceae > Pterocarya > Pterocarya stenoptera. The sequence goes on from QEOT01004974.1 coordinate 30,001, forward strand.
GCACCTGTTAGGCATAGGATGACGCCTCCAAGAGAAATCCATGTATCCTTCTTGTTCCTCTTGAAGTATTGAATGATATACATTGGATTAATTGCCTTGATAACACCTGGATCGTACCTAAAGAAGTTGTACAAGCCAATAGTACTTCCAATGAAAAGGAACCAAATTGTGAGTATTGGAGCCAAACTGAAGCTGATTTTATCTGTCCCAAACCTTTGAATTTGGAACAAAACGATCAAGATTCCCACTGAAAACCACATGATCATATTATCAGTGAGACCAATAGCAGCTTCCTTAACTCCTCCCACTGCTGACAACACTGTATGAAAGACATCATGATATATATTGTTATCACATATTGATGAATAACCTAATTAAAAAGAAATTAGTAGATACAAAATTAGTTGCTCTCTAGATATCGTATACCTGAGATGCATGGTGTAAGGATTCCATCTCCAAGAACCATGGAAGTGCCAAGCATGGTCATGAACAATATGAAGAACTTTATTGTTTGGCTATTTTCAAGCATGGACTTCACAAAAGACGCCCTTTTGAGCCAGTTGATTTGGCACATTTAGTTGGTAGTTGGACACTTCTTTGCCTTCAGCCTGCTGGTTTAGTGTCAAACTTGCCTTGGTATGGCGGCACAGGAGAGAATACAAAGCAAAAGTTCCTCCTATGTATGATTTTTAAAATATTAATTAACAGAAAATACTTTGATGATAAGAAAGTTGATTACATATATATATATAGACCTATATAATATAAAAGCCTCATGAGGGGAAGCTTGTATTAATTTATTGAAAAATTAAATCCCGTTACTATTTGACTAATTGGTGCATGCATACATAAATAATTAAAACTTGCAGGTTGGAATATTATGCTTGCATGGGGTGATTAGTTATGTTATCAAGTCTCACCTTGGACCAACTTCAGATTATTAAGAAGAAGTGATTTCAAAAAAGTATTCACAAATTGACGTAGATTGATATGGTAGCTCAGATTATAAACTTATTTTTACTATAAAATACATTAAATATATTAAATAAAATTATGTCAGTTTATAGATTTATTTTTGTATAATATTTTTATAGTTGTAGGAATATCATGACAAAAAATAAATCACAGACCAGATCATGTGATCATTGATATTACCTTTGCGTGGATGACAATCGAATATAATATAATAGCTTTGACTATATACATGAATATATAAACAAGAAAATCACAATCATTAGAGATTTTGCCACGAAGGTGCATGGTGGTAGGCAGATGTGATTGCAACCTTATTGGATGAGTTTTTAGGGCTAGCCAGGCAAATCGGAACAGGTCTCATTAAGTAAAGTAATACCCTGTGTCGAAAATATAAAGTGTGAGAGTCTCAAGAAAAACGTACATGTATGCGAAAAAAAAAAATGGAATTTATCTCGACCAGGGAATGAAACGCATGCATCCTATACCCAAATGATGCAACCATCAAAGAGGAAAACAAATAAAAACGTTGAAGATGTTAAGCATATGTAGGAGATAAGAAGATTACCATCACCATTATCGTTGGCAGCTAGCACTATGAAAACGTATTTGATCAAAGTGATTAACATGAGCGAGTAAAAAATAAGAGACAGCATCCCAAGTATATCATCATTGTGCTTAATCCCAGTAGGGAAAATACCCGGTAACACATATAAAGGTGAAGTGCCCAAATCACCATTTACAACATCAATGCTCTGAAATGCTAACTTCATCACTGTTTTCCAATCTCTGACCTGTAATCAATTAATTGTCTTACATGTCACATATGTAGTAAACTAAAAAATAATGATTATTACATGCAAATATGAAAACAAAAACCTAAAAAATGGAGGAAATTAAAATGGAAAAAGTAAATTACCTGAGATGAGCCTTGGTTTGTGGTGAATCTAGTGGCCTCTAAATCAAAAGAATCACGAATAGCCAGCTTTTTGTGAGATAGTAGGTTCTTACCTTTGAGTATGTCATCTTTTTGTTCTTCTAATATTTCTTGATCTACGTGATATTCTTCTCTTGATCTTTCATCTTCCATAGCATTACCAACCTCCATCTCTCTCGAACAATCTACAACTCAAGGAAAATTGTTGATTTTTGGAACGTTTAAAATGGAGTCAGTATATCTGCTCAGTGTGTGTTTAAAATGGAGTCAATTAATATTCAAAAGGACTCCATCTATAACTCAAACCTCTACCAAATATGTCCGCCCACGAGTCATTAAAATTCAAAAAGTAGTGCCATTTTTAATGATATAAGCATATTTATAAAGGCTTCCATGCGTCCAATATGCATGTTTGGGATAATTATGACAGCTCAATGACTAATCTATGTTAATAAGTTAAAAAAAATGATAATAATCTGATAATTTCTTTTACAAGGGATAAATATATTTGGGAGTTAAAGAAACTATTACAACTGATGCAATTCATATCTTAAAGTTCAATCATTATTTATGTCGATTCAGTGTATATATTTTATTCCTCCGTAATTAATTATTTTTATAAAAAATAGTTTGTTAGTTCTATATTTTTCAGAACTTTTCTTTATTTTTATTATATTCTTTTTACCTTGGATTTAAATTGAACATTGATTAGACTATTTTTTCGGCTTTTTAATTTTTCATTTTTTTTTTAAATCTTATCTTATTTTATCTTTATCTTTTGTGTTTTGGTTTGATTTTCAAATGATATAAGCAGTTTTCTAATTGTTTTTAACCTTTTAAATGATTAATCTAATAAAATTTAACCGAGTGAACTAAGTATACTTATTTATTAATCTAATAAAATGACACTACGTAGTGTCATTGATATTATGTACTATAGATTTTTTTTTTTAAATAAATTTTTTTTGAAGTATAAACAAATTATTCTAGACGTAGCAGATGTTACACTTCCTACGGGATCCTTAACTAATCATTACAACTTTTTAAAATTTTAACGCAAAATTTAATAAATAATTCAACTTTTTCAAATCTCAAAATAATAATAATATTAAAAAATAATATTCTAACAATATTTTATCATTTCAACTCAACTCAACTCAGTTCAACACATCCAAACACAGCCTTAGTATGTAGCAGTTAGTCTACAAATTTAAACTTTTAAATTTTCTTTATAAATCAAATTAAGTCATATTAATAATTAAATAAAGAATATTTTCAACTGGAATTATGTTTAGCATTTAGAATTTAGAAATTAGAGTTTTTTTTTTTTTTTTTTTTCCTGTGAGATATCAAGACTGGTTCTCGTTATAAAATCCTGACTTCCAAGTTCCAACCGCAGCAATACACGAACTTGTTTTAATGTTATTACTGTGGTTTTGATACCATTTAATAGGGAGAACAACCTTATAATATAAACATAGTCCCAATTTATGTGTTGGAACAACACTTAATGTAAATGATGTTATATGAATTTACTTCAAATTGTACATATCAATGGTACTACTCTGCTGTCTACATGTGCCCACTTTGTGTGCGGCCTAGTACAAATTGTACTATCTTTTTTTTACTTCTATTTCAAATATTTTTTAAATATATTTAAAAATTTTTAAAAAATAAAATACAATACAAATACACTAAAAGTTACTTTCTTAAT